>JAUZST010002291.1:0-18183 GCA_034779995.1 Parotocinclus haroldoi | reverse complement strand
TGGCAAATTTGAACTAACTAACTAAAACTAAACCATCCAAGGAGATTGGGTTACTTTTTGAGTGTTGGTCCCACAAGATTTCTTCTTTATTGAAATTAGTTAATTAATTACAGTACCAGATATGATATGATATGATATGATATGATATGATATGATATGATATGATAGCATTCAATATATGCTCAGTTAGGGCTCTAGGCAAGGGTTAACTTTATTCAGAAAAGATGAACAGTGAAAAGATGGACACAAAGTAGATATATTTTGAATATAGTATAGTGTGTGTGTGTATGTATGTGTGTATGTATATGTGTGTATGTATGTATGTATGTATGTATATATTTATTTATTTATTTTTTTGAATTATTTTAAGAAATGAGTAGGAGACTGTAAACCACTGACAGTGTAGGCTATTGAATGTTTCACATTTGTTGTATTGAGAATTAAAATATCTACTGACTTTGATAGAGTCAACCAAATGGTCCAAGCAGAAGCTTTATCAATTGTACTGAAAAATGTTATGCAATACCTGATCCAGCAGCTTGTTGGCCTTCATCCAGGAGTGAACAGACAGAGAATGCAGTCTGTTTTGCAGAAGCACGACTTTTTATGAATGTCATTAACGCTTTTTTTGGTTTATCTTGCAAATATGTAGTCAAAATGCTTTACTGATTTATAAAGGCTGCTCATTTCGCTCACTAACGCCCTTGCTTGTGATAAAATCAGTTAATGCAAAGCCTGCAGAGGCTTAGCACTTTATTAATATCCTACTTGCATATAGTTTATTAGGCTATTGATAGTCCAACTCCGGGATATAACCTTACCACAACCTTAATGCTGGCCCAAACGCCACAGGCAAAATAATCTCACTGAAAGCTTCTGTGTCCATTTCCTCAGGGTCAATGGCAGCTGAGCAATGCAGGCAAGCACTTTCAGGGATTAGCTAAATGTCACTGTGCCAAGTGTAGCCTAGTCTAGCCAGCCATTTGGTCATGGTTTTGTACATCTGATTTTGTACATCTAAAATAACGTTCTTGACACCCTGTGACCACCTACCTTTTACAGATTGTTCAGTGTAGATTATCGTACTTGGCTGAATAGCATGTGCTTTTTGTGTATACGTGCACAGATGTTATTTTGTATCTCTGTGGGAAGCCATGAAACTACGCAGAAGGAACCGTTGGTGTTTTTGCGCAGACAAAAAATGTGTTGTCTTACCACTGCTGTTTAGCGGTGGTTCCACCCATGCTTGTTACAAATCTATACTAAACCCACCATAATTTGTGGCCAATTTGTCTGGTTACGTATTCACATGCTAATGCTCTTTGTGTGTGCGCTGGTGTTAAATGGACCATTTTCTATTCTACACACCTCTGCTCTTTCCTCTGCATAATGATACCCTGACAGCCATGCATAGTATGTTGGAAACTGCTTTGGTTTCTCAACACGACTCTGTTATGCTCTGTTATGTTATATGGCGCTGTGATGCTTTTCTCATTATTTTCCATAAAGGTTCAGTAAGGGTAATCCCATTTCTAGTACATATACACATAGGTTTTATTGCTGTTTACATACGTGATTAAGAGTATTAACACACGTTTAGTTAACAGGAAGTCACGGTCAGTGCATTTTAAGCAGTATGCATCACTAATGCTCTGGGGGATTTTTATCATAAACCTTCATAACCTCTCAGAGGCTTTTGATCATTGCTCACCCATTAAAAGCTCTCTGCATATATCAGGTCGGCTTATTGGTATGCCGGTCGAAGTGTTTTAAGTTTTCATAATGCTTTATGCCCCTATTACTGTAAGGTTCTTCTACAGTGGATATGCAGGTCTACCAACGGGGGAAAAACACATAAATGACTTACTTTGTCATTTAGACTGCAAATGAATTGGGGTTTTTTTTATGTCTTTTCTGCATTTATTCATTATATTCACAGTATGTGAACAGCTGTCAAATGTAACATTTATATTTTTTAATGTCAACAATGAATAAAATAATTAAAATGTTTTTGTCCTGTGAGGAGTATGCAGAATTTCTTATTTGAAAAATACAGAATGTTTAGTCACAGCCCCTTTAAGGGAAATCAAAACCTTGGTCTTCTTTTTGTTCTTGCTTTAAAAATGTCGCACCCTCTTACCTGCAAAGCACTTCTAGGTCAAAATATAATATTCTTAGATTTAGAACTGAAGTATACCTTTAAGACACAACAAGACAACACCAGATTATAGGATAGCAAGAACATCTTGCTAGTATCAGGTTAGACCCATTTTACCTTCCTGCCTTAATTCTTTGTGGCATAGATTCAACAAAGTGCTGGAAACAGTCCTCCGAGCCTTTGCTCCATATTGGCAAGATGGCATCATGCAGCTGCTGCAGATTTGTTGGTTGCACATCCGTGATGCAAATCTCCTGTTCCACTACATCACAAAAGTGCTCTATTGGATTGAGATCTGGTGATTTCATGTTCCAGAAAGCAGTTTGAGGGGATTTGGACCTTAGGACATGCCGTATTACCTTTCTGGAAGTAGCCGTTAAAACATGGACACACTGTGGCTATAAAGCGATGGACACAACACTACTACCGCCAGCACCCTCGACCATTGATACAAATCAGGATGGATCCATGCTTTCATGTTGTTTACACAAAAATCGGACCCCACCATCTTCATGTCGCAGCAGAATTTGAGACTCTTTATTTTTAGAACAGGAAACATTCTAGCCAATATTCTGTTGTCCAATTTTGGTCTCAGCCTCAATTGCCTGTTCCTAGTTGACAGAAGTGACACCTGGCATTGGTCTTTTGCTGCTGTAACCTGTCTGCTTTAAGGTTAAGGATTCATACCTCAGCTGTAAAGAGTGGTTATTTGATATTTATATTACTGTGGTATTAGTGCTCAGATTTCTGCCTCGCAGTGGATATTTTCTCTGTTTCAAACATTTATCTGTAAAACCTAGAAATGTGCATAAGGTCCAGCAGATTAGCATTTTTAAAGGACTCAGAGAAGCTCATATAGCACCAACAGACATGATCAATTCAAAGTAGCTAAAATAACGTTTTTTCCACATTCAGATTTTCATTTTGATCTTCAGCAGGTCGTCTTGACCATGCCTACACAACTAAATGCATTCAATTATTTGCCTCATTGGTTGTTTAGATATTTGTGTTAATGAGCAGTAGAACAGTACCTAACGTGGCGGGTGAGTGTACATATTACTAAGTATGCGGTATGCTGTAGCCTAGCAGATAAGGTACTGGACTGGACCTGATGGTCCAGGGTTCAAATCCCACCTCTGCCCAGCTGCCACAGTTCAGTCCTTAAGCAAAACCCTTAACCCACCATTGTTTAAATTGTAAGACTGTTACGTGTTAGTCGCTCTGGAAAAGGGTAATGCCTTAAATGTAAGTATTGGTTAATAATAGTATGTAGCCTATGTAGGGCTGCAACAACGAATCGCTAAAATCGATAAAAATCGATTCTTAAGTGTTGGCAACTAATTTAATTATCGAATCGTTGTGTCACACGATTTATGTCTTACTCGCATTTACATATCCGCTTAGGTCACGCTTAATAAACTCTGGGGAAAAAAAAATAAGAACGACTTGAACAGAGCCACACAATTTCTAAATAAGTTTAACATTAACATGTGGTTTATACGAGCGATTACTCTGTGCTTGATTATGTGAGACTGTCACTAGCACTATGTAGAGCAAGTAATGGCTACATGTTGTACACGCTGTTGAGTTACTGATTAAAGTAAAAGAGTTGTACTGCATCCTTGTGCCCACGAATGATTACTAGAAGTAACCCACAGTATTAATATTATATAGTGAGTTCGAAGACCACAACATTAAGAAGTTAATACATTCTACAAAAGAAACATGACCGACACAGAGAAGAAGGTTTGACTTAAATCCTCAAAAGTGTGCTTCACACAACTAAGGATCCCGAGTGTGTTCGGTTTTGAAGTGAGGAAACGTAACGGAGCATTTACATTATGTGAACATAGCATAGCACGGTTCATGCTGTTTTTGCTTGTTAACTGGATAATGGCAGTGATAGAGAATGTGTGTGTTTACTTTTAATTTAAGTGTAATTAGCTTAAGCAGTGTTTATGTGCTTTATAAATAAATATAACGTGTCCACAGTAGTGGTGATTAATGATCAAGCTTGAGTTGTAATTTTAGGACAGAATATGAGTGAAGACACTGCACTGTATAGGCAGGATAAATTGCATTTAGACATTGATTAAGGTAACATATTCAGGCTACTCTAATTTGTGTAATTAGGTAGTTACACAATGTGCTACACATTGTGCCAGTGTGTGCGTATCTCTTAGCTTTTGCACTTTTCTTACTTACTTGCCTAAACCTAATGCTGTAAATAAAACGTTTAAATTGTTTAAATTGATTTATCTATACTGATGCTATACTGTCTCTCAACAACAGTTTTAGGTCTTATTTCATTTAATCTATTATTATTAAATTAGTGTAAGCACTTATTTTCTGTTATTCAATGCTCTATTTCCGATTAAAGACATGGAAAATGATTTTTTAAAATATCCGATTCATCGATCAATCGAAAAAAAAAATAATCGACCGATTAATCGATTATTAAAATAAAACGTTAGTTGCAGCCACCTTGCCTCCAAACAAGCTTTACATTGGCAAGTCAGTCCTAATTTGCAAGTCCTGTCTTCGCTACAAGAAGATAATGTATTTCAAAAAAAGTCATGAAAAAGAGGATAAAAGTCAAACACCATCCGTGACCTTTTTATTCACCAAATATAAACATGACTGAACCTTTTGAGAGCTTCTAGAGCACAGCCTATTTAGTTGATCTCCACCCACTTCATCCCTCAAAGAGCTGGAAGATTGTCTTCTTAAACAATGATCCAAGATCCCACCACAGGGTTAGGTATGACAGGCTTCCAAGAAGGATTAGAATGATTAAATATTGTTTCATTGTTTAATCCAGCCTCTGCATATTCTCCAGTTGTTGAGAGTTGGACTCGTTTTGCCTCTTGATTCCTTACTTTAAGTGTTAAGAACTGGCATTAAAGGTTCAATCAGTAAGAGTCTCTGATTATTTGTTTAAGTAACCATTATATTTGGTGACTGTCTGATGTATAACTAAAACCACGTGTCTCAATTTTAGTTTTATTACTTTCTCATTGCCCTTACTACACAAGCAGCTAGATGCCAACCGATAACCACAGACTACCACTAAATATTAAGAGCAGCAACATGTCTTCCAGGGCATTGTTGCATGACTTGTATCAACAGAATAGCATGACTGGCAGCTATTGCATATTTGTGGCTTAGTCATTTATGTGGAAAACTTGCCTTTTATAGGCTCGTTTTCTGCGTGGTACTGGTTAATAGGCTCATTTTCAAAAACATAGTTAGGTCACAGATACACGTAACACGTTGGCGAGAGCATCATTTGCTTTTTTAGAATGAGCTTTGCAACCATTGTTCGTTAACAACGCACAGTAAAATGGCTTTCCTCTGGTTTTGGCAGATTTTCCATTTTTCCACAGTGCTAATTACATTGCTGGTTTGCTATAAAAGTGAAAGTTTGAACGTCGCATGGAGAGTTGTTTCTTGTTAGAGCTTGAGTAAACATTTATGTTCTATTCTTTGATAGGCTGATTCCTTCTTCATATGACCGCAAACCTTTTGATTTTTAACCTTGAACGAGATTGGATAAACTTGACATTTATATTAAGGATAGCTGTATGGGTTAAAGCCTTGTCTGCAGTAGGAGAAGCGTGGCTTCAGGCTGTGCTATTTTCTTTTATGAAAAGACGGAAACATTTTCCAATGTAAAAGCCACCCTGGTGTACGTTTAACATTATTGGCCGTCATGTTCTTCCCTGTTGTTTTGTAGATGCTTTTGAGCTATTTGTGCAAGATACAAATCCCCAAGCATTGCCAGATTAGTAGGACTGAGTGTGAGATTAGGTGAGGGAGGAAGTCATTTGGGATTGCATCTCAAGTCTACTATCCCTGCAGTAATCCTGATTTCTCTAATTATTGCTTAACATTTAGCTACCAACCCCTGACTCGCTTATTTTTCTTCTGCAAAGGAAGACCAGGGAGAATTCAAATTAGTGGCTAAATGACAGAACACCACATAAAGCCTGCAACTGCTGAGTGAATGGTGGATGTATGGTTTTTAGGGATTTTTGTGTAATCTTCTAAATGCAAGCCGAAAGGTCAGTACTCGCCCAGGCTCCTAAAAACTGCAAAAAAAAACCTTTACAGTCTCACAGAAGAAAAACTGTATTGCGCATTGAAGTTTAACAAGATGTTTCCCACAAAGATCTGCCTTAAGCTTCTCCACATCAACACATAGTACAACTGCTGTTGAGAAAATCCGTAAAAAGGGATTTAGTCTCGACTTGGGCTCGGGATAAACCAAATCGTATACTTTCTTAGTGTTTGACAGACACCCCTATCAAGAGGAATTTGGATCAAGCAGTTAAGGGCCTTGTGTTAAAGACCTGGCAGTTTGTTGTTACTGGGATATAAACTGACAATCTTCTGTTCTTCTATCTTCTGACAATTTGTTGTCCAGGGCTATAAAGACTGTTTTAATTCACCCTCATAGCTCAAAACTGCTTATCACGTTTGCTTTAACCAGTGGGCAGCTTAAGCGTGATTAATGGTGATGGAAAAGATTGTCAGATAATTGGACATTCAAGCCTCCACCCTGTTGGTGATTATACATGTGCCTATGCTAATGGAGACATGGAGAATTGATCTTCTGTGACACTATCGCTGCACCATACTTCATGCTTACTCTGGCACTTCAGCACTTTTCAGATCAAACAAATGTTGTGTACATGTTATGCCTGTGGTTCTCTCCAGGGGGTGGACGCAAGCAAAAAGATGGGAAGGGGGTGGGGCAATCACAAAAAATGTGGGGTGGAGGGGAAGCCTGCAAAAGGTTGAGAACCACTGTGCTATGCTATGGACTGTGTTTCTCTTGATTTCATTCCACATACCTGTCCAACAGCGACACCCAAAAGGAATTCTACTTTAATTCCACATGTTATTACACATTACTTAATATGCTTGCAGAATATTACATTTGTAGTAGTTTTTATAATGTCCGTTGCTTGTGGGGCAGAATTAATTCTGCATTTACTCACTCATGTTATCTTGCAGTAACACATTTGTGCACATTTGAATTTCAAATAAACATTAATTTAATAGAAAATACAGTCATATTTGAATAATGGTTAATTAAATAAAAAAAACCACACAATTTATCATATGAAGCTATTCTTTGATGAGGACTAATATTTTGGTTTGGCCACTGCCCCACCGGTACTTATGAAACACGCCTGTACCTTTTGGAAGACCAAAAAGTCATTTATTATTGTAGCATTTTTATAATAAAGCATTGTCTCAAAACAACCTTACACATTTCTTAGCACACATCTCCAGCTGAATATGTCTAGAGCAAAAGTCTCCAAATGTTTTGAGAAAGAAGGCTTAGATGATGTATGCAGGAATTAAATTACTGAAATAATAAATGGATTCTATAGTTTAAATACACAGAAATTATATAGAATAATTAAAAATATAATATACTTAAAAATACAATATATAAATACAATATAATTGGATAATATAATAAAATATGCTGGATACTGCCAGTGATGTCTCCATAATTCTTACCCAGTGTTTGGATTTGGCTTGATTTCAATATATTTACAGTGGTTCAGAAGATACTGGACTTTTGTACAGAAGGTCTAGGAATTATCTCCCAGATTTGTTAAACTGTCACCACTGGCCCATAAGTACCACCCTGAACTTGTTTCTATTGTGTTGTAAAACTGTATCAGTTGTTAGTTTCTCTAGATATAAGAACCTCTTCTAAATGGAAAAAAATATAATTACAGACATGCACTCAACAAGTGCAAGTATTGGCAGGACCCACAGCAGCCCAAAACTACAAATTACATAAACATAAATATTATAAACTACAAAACCAAACAAACACTAAACATGAGAAACATGAGTTGTGACAATAATTATCAGAAATTAACATGATCAATGGTGGTGCCAGAATTGGCAGTAGCTCATGGGATTAAAATTGCTCCTTGACATATTGCAGACAACTTTCTGATTGGCTCTCCAGTCTGCATGTAATTTGTAGACAGTTTGGGGCATGTTTTTCTACCAGTGTTACCAGTGTTATCAAATCCATGTCATACATATAGCATATGGAAACATATAGCATATAACATATATAGCAAATAATACATAAGAAGAATAAAGAAAAGAGAAAAACAAATCAATATTATTAAATAAAATGAAGGTTCTAGCTAAAGACACTTTAACAAAAGCATAATTAGACAGTCATAATATAAAACAATGGAGATTATAAAGTAAAAAGTAATATTAGTCTGATGTGGAAAATGACACTGCTACAGGTGTTGGACGATTTATGTCTGGGTATACTCTTATGGTAATGCAAGAAGAATCACAAGACCTGGTCAAGGGCTTAAATTTTACAAAAAAAAAAACTAAAGTAGAAAAAAAGAGTTTTAGGTTGAAAGGATGGAGTTTGCTGTCATCATATTTTAATATGTGGATTACTCAAAATGAAATATCCTCTAATTTTTGTAATCGGCCTGAAAGCTGCCCTATTTCACAGTGGCAACGTCCACCCCTTGACATCCATTGGCTATGCAGTACACCTGAAAGAAACCAACTATAGCATGGAATTGTACACGTACAGAATTCCACTTTGGACTAAAACATGTGTTGATTTCAAATTATTGGCAACATTTTGTGAAACCAGTGGTCATAAAAGGTGATTGTTTATGCCGTTTGCCGTACGTTTTCAAGAATAATTGATGACAAGATTAAGGGATTTTCCCCCTCATAAATCAGACAGTGAACTCAGTAACAGGCGGTTCAAAGATCTGCTAGTGTGGCCAGAGAAAGCAACATGTGACTTCTATATGTTGATGGGAGTTTTCTTGCCAACTGGAGCGTAGCGGTTCACTACACTGAAGTGGTTGACAACATGATAAAGTATACAAATCCACAAAGTGCAACATGTTATTGAAAAATCTTTTTTGGCAATTAATAATTGACTTGTTCGCTGCTGATATCAAGGCAGACATAGACAAACATCGTGAGAGGTTTTCAACAGGACATTGCGACCTTAAAAAAGTGGTAGCCAGGCAGTTGGAATCTATAAGTACTGGCTGACTTGTTGTTGAACATTTACACGAGAGGCACCAGATTCTGAATACAATCAGAGGCAAAATGTTTTAAGCTCAGCTGAACATGTCGCCATGGGTCAGCATCACGAGTTTAAACAAAACATTATTTTTTTTTATGAGTACTGTCATATTTTTTTTCTTCTTTATATTTCAATCTGTTTGCTGATGCAGCAAATCTTACACTGTTAATTATTTCATTATTTCACTGTTTCCCAGTGTAATCTGTGGAATAATCAACAGGTCCTTAGATTAACTGAATTCATTGTAATATACTAATTATAAAAAAGATACCAATTTAAAAAGTAAGTAAATTATTTAAATATATAAATGTAAGTTGTGGTGAAGCTACAATAGAACATTTAATTTACAGTTCTAGTCATTTATTTAATTTGTCTGAAAACTGTTTTTACACGTCAAAAATATAATAAACTACAAAATATATTACAAAATGTAAAATTTGTCATGAATGTAATTGAATTGTGTGCAGAGTACATTATTGCACCCCTACTGTACACAGTTCCTATCTCTTTGTCTTAATGCCAGCATTTGTAGTTGCTTGGTATTGGCATAAATTATTTCTTTAACACGAGATGAAAACACTGCACTTCTATAATATGAATTAAGTGGAAAATCCAGGATATACCACTAAACAGGAGTTGTAATTATGAGAGCTGTCTGTATTGTCATCGACTAATAATTCATATAATGCAGTACATCATGGTTCATAAATCACTAGGACAAAGCAAAACCTAAATGGATCCCGCGTTTTTGAAATGCTGATCCAGTCTCCACTTCAAATTCATTCCGACATGTTTTACTGTATATGGGTTATGGAAATAATAGCTGAGCAGCATGAAGTTTAGCTTAAAGTGATCTGTGACTTCCATCAGTTTACTCGGTTGGACTAAGACTTTATACGGCTGCATATTTCTCATAAGCAATATAACAGTCAGGCCTCCAAAACAATAGAGGCTAGAAATGCATCAAACGACATCACAAATCACGTTTACATTGAGCCTGGAAACTCCAGCTAGCACATCTGGGAATTGCACTCTTTTAAGGGTTTTGTAATGGACAAGAATGCCGTTCAGTACAGCCTGCAACCAGCAATCACGCTGCATCTACAGAGGTCAAGGATACAGAGACAATGAAGACGAGCAGCAATCTGAGGTCCAAGAAAAAGTCATGATGGAAGTTTTCACCCCTCTATCTTTGTGGCTTTTTTATTTTCTTTTTTTTTTTTTGGCACAATCTTCTAAAAAGATAGACGTCACTCTTTTATGCAGTCCTTCTTCTAAGCTTTACAGAACTATTTTGCAGCACATGGCTTTCATTTTCAGTTAATCCTTTGAATCACAAAATGTTTCCATTGTCGACCTTCTTGACACAGCACTGTACAAGTGGTTATCTGTAAAATTCAAACTACAGAAATGACATATCTTACTGATTTCATTACTACTTGTGAGCTGGATGACTGATCTTTGTGTTTTCCAATACATGCAAGTTTAACTGACTGGATATAATGCTAATGAAAGCTTAGAATTTCATTTTGAGGGTTTTGTTTTGTGGAATATGACATGGTAACTTAGGAGTGAGCCAGCGAGCATTGCAATGGACTGGTGCCCTGTCTAGGGCTGGTTCCCACCTAGCGTGCTGTGCAGCTAACCAGACCCTGGCCGTCTTCCACCCTGAACTGGATAAAATGGGTATAGAAAATGAATTACAGATGTGTACCTGTTATGTTCCGTGAAACCAACTGGACATTACCATAGTCTTATATAGTTATGTAGTTGTGTGTAGTCTGTTATTTAAAACAATAATATTAGTTAAAACACATTATGAAAACATACTGTTGACTTTAGACTACAGTAATTGATATCCTTGTGACTAGAAACTCTTCTTTCCTCGCGGTTCAAGTCCCGCATGATGCCGGGGCCGCTCATACCCACAAAGACACGACGAGGGAATACTCTGACCGACATTTCGCATCACCTGTTGGGGAGAACATGCAGACTCCACACGGAAAGGACCCAGGACCTTCTTGTTGGGAGGCAGCTACCCACCGAGCCACCATGCTGCCCTGTGACTAAAACTAGAAACACTTACCAAAAAAAAAAAACACGATACCAGGATTTTTATAGGCCTTTCAGGACTGCTGTTTTCTTTTTTTTAGGCAGTGTCACATGGCACTATGGTTTGGGTCCTTTCTGTGTGGAGTCTGCATGTCCTCCCTGTGTCTGTGCGGGTTTACTCGGGGTACTCTGGTTTCCTCCCCCAGTCCAAAGACATGCGTGTTAGGGTAACTGATTACTCTAAATTGTCATTGACTTGAGTGTGTATATAACCAGTCCTGATTTAACCTTGCATTAAGAAATAACACCGTGTGTGTGTGTCACCGAAGTGGCCACTGATGCCGATGGTGACTAAAATAAACAAACTAACAGCCAGGGCTACAAGGTTTGCTTGTGTTAGTTTGCTGCTGTTCAGAAGCAATTGTATAAAATACAGATTTTGGCTTCCTGTTAGGATTCCTAAGCTGTTAAAAAAGAATTGTAGCCAGACATATGTTAAACAATGCATATTTGTAGTATGTTTATTTCCTTATATATTTTCACTTCTTCCGTGTGAATAAATAAGGGGGAAAACTTTCACTCCTGCTTCAAATTCATTTGCAATGCATTATTAACACTTTAGGCTTTATGGTGACATTGCTCTCTTCCACTGCTCAAAGCCTATATATAGGGGTTAATTCTTATGGCACTGAAGTCACCTGTATGTTTTATATATGTTAATAGATGTGAAAATTGAATAGAATGCTGTTTAAAATTGATACAAGTCTGTCTTTTTTCAGCTCTGTGTTATAATGGTGCTTCTTGGATCACAGCTCACCATGCTTCCTTGTTTCTTTCACCCTCAACTGAAACCAAATTGTCTGCTATTGAGCTTTTTTATTTGACTTTCATGAAACCATTGATAGAATAGCTTAGACTAAAGATGTGATTGGATAAAACATGCAATACTGCTGTCTATTATTTGGGTTTAAAAAATATGAATTGCTAAATATTTCCAAACCTCAACAATAATACAGTATACCGCAGTCAAGTTTATGAATACTGTTACTGTATGAATTTTTAAAATTGCCTACCTTAATCACACACATTTATTTTCTTTGGTTTAAAACAACTAGAGCAAACATGTGCAGTTTCTTTACACTGTCACAATGATGTGGTGCAAATGGAAGATGTCTAAACATGCCATAAACTACACAACAGAATCAGTCGCCGTCTGTGGAAGTTAAGAAGCGTTTCTGACAGCCGAGCTGACATCTGAATGAAGTTCATATGAGGAGTCTTGCTAGTTCTCTCCTGTGTTTTCACACACTGTAAAATCATATTGTGCACTAATACACTAGCTAACCTTACATAATTGGATCTTCTGGTTAATGGGGTTTGGTCTGGGAAAAGGCGAAATGATTTTAAGTGAGAGCTGCCAATTATGACTTGAGTTTTCCATGCACTGCTTTGTTAAAACCTTTATACAAGTTGCTCTGCTTTGAAATCATTATTAAAAATGCAGACATGGTCTTGCTCTTCAATTTTGTGAATCAGCATCTCAGTATATCAGACTGAAGCCTCTAGCCAGAACGGTTTGGCTAAAGGACTGAAAACGGGTCTAAACAGAAGGTGTTTATGCATCGGCTCTTTCCATGGTCACACTCAATAAATCCTCACCATAACCAATTTTGAGTTTATTTGAATGGAGGTTTCTTCTTCTTACTTCTCACTTATCACTTTTTTTTATATTTGGTTTTTCCACCTGTTTTTGTTCACTATGATGTGCGCAGTTGTGGGTATTTCTTTTAGCTGTCTTGAAAAGCTGCTTATTGTATACAATAGGTATTAAACTTACAGTAAGAGTGGCTGCTGACTGCTTGTCCTGTTGGGGAATAGTTTGGAAAAAATGTGAAGCATGCCATAATTTCTAGAGTTTTGATCTTGAGTATTCTTTATGAATTCCCAAGGTGAATTGTAAACATTCCCCTTGTATTATGAATATAAAGTTTCATGCACAGAGGTTTGGGTTAATGCACCTATCATTCAAATGCTCCTCGTATATACTTTGTACTTTTGTGTTACAGTGCATGGTTTTCTTCCACACTGATCAGTTTGAATGGACCTGAACTGAGCAGTCCCACCCCTTAAAATTCAAACCTGCTGCAGGCTTTGCTTTACCTCATTATTAAAGTTACCTCAGGAGGAGGTCAGTGAGTACAGGACCAGCCAAGTTTTGCATTTTCTATTTGGAATGCCTCTCTTATTCCTGACCATCTTAGCTACCTGCAGGTAGCCTTGGGTTAACGGGATTAGGACAAGATGAATTTAGATAGCTCTAAGCACTGCCTGACTCCTGCACTCCTGCAAAGTGGTTTCCAGGTGTAGTTTGGAATGGAGCTCTATGTTCCATATGGTTTAGTAATTGATTGATGGCTTTTTTATAGAGTAACTTCTAAATGTCCTTCTGAACAACCAAGATCCTGGTGCCAAGGGTTGAACTATTTGAGGCGTTTCATCACAAATGTGTCAGTCCTCTGCTGGCAGATTATTTTTTTAGGATTTAGCAGATGCCTCTACAACACTGACTTACAATTGAGCAATAGGAGATTAAGAGCCCAACAGTGGAAGCCTGGAACAACCTGAATTTACGACAACCTTAGCAATTAGCAGTCACCTCTATTTGTGCTTGCATTGAGTCGTGCACCAAGATCAGTGTCAAGACTTCACTTCACCACAAGCAATGGCAAAGAAGGTAAGTGGATGGTGTAAGAAAAGGGTGGGTGGCCACCAACGTCTACAAGTTTATGCTGATATGCACAAATTTTATTCCAAAATTAAATTTGTTAATCTAATGTTTGTCATGTTATTCCCAGCTCTAAACCTGTATGGTTATTATACCCATTGTGGAACAACAAACTGTCTGGTCACCCAGTGTTTTCACATATCATTTGTTTCAAATGTATCAAACTCATCAAAAATTTGGTATAATATGGATTTGACTAGTTCTATGAAAAGTACGCTAAAGTAATCAGATGTGACCACTAAAAGTAGCTTTGGTTAGTTTGTTGTTATGGTTTATTGACAATTTCCTGATGTTCAAATTAAAAACCTGAATTTTCTCCCTCTCTCTCGCTCTCTGACCATGTGCTTTTTTTTGTCAGTTATTAAATATCCTGCATGTAGACCTTCCATATAGAAGGTTGTTCCTTCTAAACCTAAATCAGATCTTCTTTTTAAAATACTGAAGTCTGTGTTGACTATGTCTATGAAGCAAAGGCTTCTGTGTTGAGACACTACAGGCCCAGGGATTTGTTTTATTTAACTTATCTCAGCATTTGTGCTAGTAAATGTCACCATTTATCATTGACTCATTCATGGCCATGTTTTATTATCTCGTAGAATTGGGTACTGATGTTGTGTAGTAAATTGTGTTTGCTGTTTGCAGTTTATTCCAAATTATCCCAGTGGAGGGTGGGTAAATGTGCTAATGTGTCAGGTTCTAATGTGTCAGTTCATACAGAACTTAGTAAAGCATTTAATTCTAGAACTTGTGTATTTTGTATAAGGACGTGGTCAGGATGATACAGTAAAAGGTACGTGCCTGTATTTAGTTTTTGTGGAGATGCCCTTGTTCAGAGGGAGTTACAGTTTATGAAACAAAATAAAATCCATGCAAATGAGGGATAAGGGCTTTATTTAATGGTGCAACAGGGGCAGCTGTGGAAGTGTCTGGTATTGAACCCTCAACATTCATGTCAATAGTCCAGTACCTTGAACTACTGCACCATCAATGTATATTACAGCAACTGATAACAATGTGTGTTTTTTCCGGTGTGGGAGGAAATTAGAATACCTAGAGAGAAACCCACACAGACATGGGGAGATTAATCTAGCTTCATACAAGCAGCAGCTGGCTGACTCCAGTCTAGGTCTTTGAAGGCTGTGATGTGAACTGCCTTTGTGCCACCAAACATTGGAGCTTGTGCAATGCAGCAGTCTGAAGCGTTAGCCCACCACCATGGTAGCCGACATTGGCTGTGACTAAGAAATGAGAGGACCTGCTGGACCTGTCATGGCCTGGTGCCCAAAAAAGGGGGGATAAAACCTGCCTTGCTGTGATTCATCAGTAGAGGGAACGTTTCACTGCTCCAGTGGCCACATGTTTGAGTAACTCTAGCCAAGGTTTGTGATTGCGCATAGTAATATTAGGTTTCGATGATGGCTTGGCCATGGAAACCCAATTCATGTAACTCCCAGGGAACCATTCTGTTGCTAGGGTTGCCTCCAGGTACACTTTAGTACGTACTGTTGGAACTGAGGACAGACCCTTTTAAATAAGCTATGTATCTGTATTTGTTGGTCCACTTATTACTTGGCAGTTGTTTTTGCTGCTAGATGTTACCGCAATAAGCAGGGCAAGGTAAAAATGTACCCACATTTGATGCCGGACCTGACCTGACGGCACTGCTTGGTGACACGAGAGCTATGGGTGTAGCTGTTTAATATAAACACAGTAATTACAAAGGTTTTTTTCATACTTTTGTAGTGTAACAGTTACAGTTTTCTGTTTTTTTCTGTCCTGTTTACAAAAAATCTTTGTTGTCTGTTGGTTAGAAAAAATGCATGGCTGTCCACGAACCAACAGGAAGCGCTCCCATAATCTCTGTTTAACTGTTCACAACACATGCTAAACATCTATATTTGGTGTGAAACCAGAGGGGTTTAGTCTAGATATTTTCCTGTTTAAGGCATCTTTTCATTTGCGTACTACAAGCACCAAAAATGTGTAAATGTTATCTTAAGCCACTGTGTTGTGTAGATCAGGGCTAAGAAAACAGCTGTGCGATTACAAATTTTACCTATCCCCCAAGGTGCCTTCACACATCACACAGTGTTCAGGTACAGAAAGTATTTAATGTTCATCCTAATCGCATAATTAAGATCTTCAGAGGGTCATGTACAGATTTGAACATGTTTTTTGAGACAACTGAGAAGTTCTCTGAGGATCCTGTCATTACCACATTATTTAGACCACATCACATTTGTTACAAAGAAGACCCTAAATTGAACCAGGGCTCATCGTTTTCAGAACAGTAGGTTTTAAAATGACAGTGAAAGGTTGAAGTAGGTCAGAATGGTGACCATTGTATAGTATGATAATGCACTGAATTTCTCTCCAAAAATAAGGAGAGAAAATCAATATTGCGTTAACAGGAAAAGTTTGCACACTGGAAACGTGTTTTTTTTTGTTTTTTTTTAAGACTTGGTTGCAGTTAGAGGAGTGTAAGCGACATTATATTTTAGAGAGAGCATCAGTGAAGGACCAAGCATTTTTTGTCAGGAGATGTGTGTCTGTGTTTAAAACAGTGGAGTGTGTGTGCAACGGCTTCAGAAGCCTGTTCGGAAGGAATCATAAATTGCACATAAAGTCAGTTGCTGTCAGTAGCCACATTTAGGCCTCATATATAATACCCATCTAGTTTTATTCTTAACTGTTTGGCTTTAAATTTAATGTTTACTTTTAAATAGTGTTCACCTTTAAAATTTACCGTCTCAGACAGACAGACAGACAGACAGAGACAGACAGAGAGATGCACAGAATTGAATGACTGACTGTGTTCTGAATAGTTCTGAATACGAGGACAGATCTTTGAGAAACTCGTGCATTTAGTTATGCTGAAAGGATTCATGAGTCGTGATGTTTAGATAGCTAATATATTCTCTGTCACTGGTTTGAAATGCATGCTCAGTTTGTTTTGGTATTGATGTTCTTAAAGTTACATCGTTCTCAATGTTGTTTGTAAATAGCTAAGATTAATTGTTATTGGGACACTCACCCCAGATTGGTATAGAGATTTAATACTGGGGAAAATGTGGTGATGCTGATTCATGAATCCTTCTCATTGTCCTGCAAATGATTGAAACCAGAAACCCGCCAGCTGTGGTGTTATTCTGTTTTCTATTGAATTTTTATCAAACCACTTTCCACCCGCAGTGTTTGAAAGTATACTCTCTCTGAATCAAAAAGGGAATTTTTTTCCCCCTCTTCTAATTGTCCTATTTCGCACTTCATCTCCAAGGATATTATCCTCACATGGCTGCTCCATAAAAGCTAAATTGTTTCATTTTAAAACTGATTGAGCCAGAATTACAAAAAAGAGTGAATGGGGGATGAAAAGCTCCACTCCCTCCTACTGGGTTATGCTAAACCACTTATTTCAAGCTAAACTGGATTATAGGCAAAGGGGACAGTTCTTGAATTCCTCAGTGGTGCCCGAGAGGCCGTCATGGCAGCCCTCTTTCACACCCCTTGCTGCGCCGTAATTGAAATAGCGTTTTCAGGAGTATGTCATTGAAAGCGATGGGCTCATCTCATTATGGAGGAGTGTAAGTTTGTTTACAGGGGAGCTGATCTTGACTGACATTTGATCTCTGGTCTCAGAATACTTAGCCAGTGGACAAGCCCCGAATGGATGCAGGGTTTATCATATGTTTTCCAGCTTCACTTTTGTAAACTGCATGTTTTAGTGTTCAGCAGGACATTGCGTGCCAATCGTTATTAAAGAAGCTCTGCCTGTGTATGATACTGTTCAGAGGTTTCTAAACCAAAAGTTCTTAGCAACATATGGATATTGTTAACAATGCTGAGGTTTTCCCTGCACCAGAGACCAGTGAAACTCAGAATGGCACTTGTTTGTCACATGGCCTTCTAGTCATTGAGTCAGAATGGGCCACATGCCAAAAAACCCACCAGCAAAATATTTAATCGATTTGGATCCATGCCATCTTGATGCTCTGGTTTCCTGCTTTAATCACAAGATAGTTTATAATAAATGGGCCAAACTCAAAATTGCTAAATATTAAATATTTAAGATCT
>JAUZST010002290.1:6001-18187 GCA_034779995.1 Parotocinclus haroldoi | reverse complement strand
GGCCGTGTCTGTTTAGCCTAGCCCTGTCACGGTCATACTCACATACAAACAGTGACATGATACACGATCCTGCCATCTGATCCTCCGGCCCCG
Organism: Parotocinclus haroldoi; assembly: GCA_034779995.1. NCBI lineage: Eukaryota > Metazoa > Chordata > Actinopteri > Siluriformes > Loricariidae > Parotocinclus > Parotocinclus haroldoi. The sequence goes on along the minus strand of JAUZST010002290.1, from coordinate 18,094 downwards.
GCAACCAGACCTGCCCCGTCGTCTGTGTGTGTGTGTGTGTGTGTGTGTGTGAGTGAGAGAGAGAGAGAAAGAGAGAGAGAGAGAGAGAGAGATAGAAAGCTCTGGAACTGTAGCAAATGGTCTGTATGTTACTCTGTGGTTCTCTTAGCGATATTTGGGAGAACATTAACATATAACATTGCTCTTACGCATACACACACACACACACACACACACACACACACACACACACGTCTCTCCTCCCCATCACCGTGTGTGTGTGTGTGTGTGTATTGTTTAAATAAAGCACCAGGTGAGAAAAGGTCTTGTTAGACTGTATTGTCTATGAAAAGAGGGCTGGGCACAGCAGAACGGGTGCCCCCGGGTGCCTTGCCTCACCGAAGTTAACTAGGATTCCCTGGACACCAAAACCAGCTGCAGTAACCGTGACGCACATTTCCTCTCTCGTGCCCTCCCACAGGCAGCGGCGAGAGAACAAGGAACGTAGACGGATCGTAAAAAGGAGCATTTCACGCTTTCGCTTCCGAAAATAAAGGCAAATCGTTTTAACGACGACGATAATCGATGATCACAGGTCGCACAGACACAGAGATTCAAGCCATGTCTACATAGGGGTGGGCGATAAATACTTTAACGAAAAATGTACATTTAAAAAAAAAAAAAAAAAAAAAAAGACTAGCTTTCTAATTAATGGCATTCAAACGCAGTCATAGCTTTATCAGTTACCTTTAAAAGACAAAACATAAGACACAACGCTTTTCCGTCTGCCTGCCAGTTTATGTATTTTGTCTTGGGAGTGTGGCACTGTTTCCGTTTCACTCGCTCACGGCATGGAAAAATTCAGATCATGGGACATGGTTTGCGTAAAATGGCGCATTTAAAAAAAAATAAAAAATCGGATGCTCGAGTCGCTGCGGGGTGGTGTTGTGACAGTGTGAATGGGGTGGGCGAGATGACAGTATTTTATCGTATCTTTCGGTGATACACTAAACGCTTTCTGAGCAGTTTGATGAACTAGTCAGTGCTTAAAGAACACCAACTGTGTGATTCATTGCGGTGGGTAGCACCGCTGCCTCACAGCAAAAAGGTCCCGGGTACAATCCTAGGGTTTGGGTCCTCCCCGTGTCTGCGTGGCTTTACTCCGGGTACTTCCGGGAATTCCTCCCACAGTCCAAAGACATGTTACCACATGGGAACCTGCTGGCCCGGGACCTTGTGTGGATTAAGCTGAAGATAAATGGATGGATGAACAATGTACTTTTCTACCTACCTAGCGATGCAAATCAAGTCGGGTTTTTACAACGTCACAAAGGAGCTTTACAAATATATATCGCAATATCTACGAGGAATATCGTAATGTACATATCGTATCGTTAAGTTCTTTTCAATACCCCACTAAATATCTAAGTCTACACCCCTAACTAAGCCTGGGGCAACGGTGGAAAGGTAAAACTACCCGAATCGTGTTGTATAGGAACCTCGGGAAGATATAAAGCCTGGAAGATATAAAGGGTACAGCGACTGGTCCTGCCGACCAAATAATTCAAAGCGTTTAAATATTCTTTACTTTGTACACCTTTAGCCGTATAAACGGCGGATCGTCACGCTAAAAATGGAAGAAGAAAACGGACCGACAGAGACGTCCCGGCTTCACTGAGGCTCTGCGTGTGGGAGGAGGAACAGTCGGATTTTTTTCCTCGCTACCGGTGGTGCGAATGCAGAACGAAAAAAGGCCCCGGAATGAACGAAATGATGAAATATCCCTCCGTTTTTGATAATCGGCTAACTGAAGTGTTGAAGTTGTTCCTCTCCATTTATGATGTCTTAAGTAATGAATAGTGATCAAAAGCGTTGTTGTTGTTCAGTGTTGATAGAATAGCTTCTGCACTGTTTATACAGGCGTCGGGTTCAGTAAGAGTAATTGCATATGTGCATAAAATAACAGCGCTGGACGTTCTCAGTACTTGTAGATCAAGCTCTCTGCGACTCTCCAAACCACCCAGAGTCTCATTTCCAGGCTCTGACCCCTGGATTCTCAACAGTGGGCTTTTTTTTTTTACACCTGCTTGTGCTCCTGTTATTATATCTCCTCATGTTATGATTATCCCGACCAGGTCTGTTCCCTCAACTTCGCTCACACTGTTCATTTATTCCTTTAATAGTCTCTTTCATCCTGCTACACTGTGCCCGCAGTTACGTTCAGACGGCCTTCAGAGTGACATCAGCACAAAGCCCTATTGACCAAAATGTCAGAAGCACATGTGCCTTTTTCCTTCGCCGCCCCGATTTTCCTTCTTCCAAGCCGAAACGTCAGCCCTGAAAGAAAGGCTGTTTTAGACGCAACGGTTATGTCTCCCTAAGAGTAACGACACCTTGACGACTTAACCAGTAAGAAAGCTGCGCATGGGGCAGCACGGGGGGCTCGGTGGATAGCACCGCTACCTCACAGCAAGAAGGACCCGGGTTCAGTCCCAGGGCGGAGTCCTTTCTCTGTGGAGTCTGCATGTCCTCCCCCGTGTCTGCGTGGGTTTACTCCGGGTACTCCGGTTTCCTCCCACAGTCCAAAGACATGCGTGTTAGGTTTATTGGTGTCTCTAAAAATGGCTCTTGGTGGATGGATTGGCGCCCCATCTAGGGTTGTTCCTGCCCTTGCGCCCAGGGCCCGCGACCCTGTGTGGATTCATTAGAAGATGATGAATATATGAATGAATGAATATGAAGAGATTAAACAAGAAGCATTAGATTTTATTGCATTAAACAAGATGATCAGAAAAGTAAATGAAGTCAAAGAAAGCCGTTTTGTTTCCGTAAATGAGATGCAAACTCAATTAGGGCGATTGAGTAGTAAGTGATATATGCATGGGGGGAAAACAGAAGCAGGTCAAACCGGACCCAGAGTGCCCCCACATTGTGTTCAGTAGTGTGTAGGGTCACCCGAGAGGGCCCCAAACACCCCGACAGCGATGGGGACAGCGATGGACAGGATCAGGTTATCCAGCGGTCCTTACGGGATCCTCTTCATATTTATTTTTTGTGTCGTTTTGCACTTCAGTTGGGCGACACGGCCAATATCTTCTACCAAAGTGGATTTAATTCGATCTCGCGCTAGCGCTATGCACTGATCACACATTTGCGGCAGGTCCTATAAGGTGGTGCCCCTGCATCTCCGTCTCACGCCTCAAATTCACATCCATGCTTAGGGTTATTCTGCAGAAACATCACTCTCAGCGGGTCCATGAGGCCTGCAACCTGATGACTGAGATGCTCACCACCTCACTCGGCCTCCCTGCTGCCTCCACCTGCACTACCAAATCTCAACATCAGGTCTCAGCATGCACCAAAAGGTATAGATTGTCTAAAAAAAAACAACAATTCTAGGCTTTAGAGGCGACCCGTTTTTGGCACTAGGATTTCCTGTGATGTATTCCAGGAGCCAAGCTCAGGCTAAAGGCAAGAACAGAAGCCCTACGAGTCAAAGGGGGCGCTCATGCTCTGTCTCCAGTCTCGGGAGCACTGTAGTATTGCAGAGGAGGGGCACATCAGCGCCACCAGGGACCCTGAGTAGAAGACTTGGCCTTCACAGACCTGGTTCTTTCCCTTTCTGAGCTTTTTTAAAAAAAATTATTTAAGTTACTTACTCTCTTTAGCACAGCAAGGCAGTACGGGAGAAGATTTTATTTAATTAAGAGATATAGTCTCGCTTCCAATCAAAACTTCAATGCGTCTCCTCTTCACTAGCGAGCACGCTTCCTGCTGACCGGCTGTCCCAGGTCACACGACGAGGCATGCTGACAGACCTGAGAGCTAGAATGAGGACCAGGACACCTGTTCATCGTAAGCCTTCATTCACATGCTTTTATATTCACTGAACCTACAGAGGTGCGATTCGATCTCTCTTGGCAACCTATAGGACCCAAGGTCGGGTTGAACAAGTGTGTAGCAGAACCAAAGACCTTAAACCAGCGAGACGACCGGGAGGAGAGGGACGTAGTGAGTCCGTGGGACGTCCCTCGGGAAATCCGCCAAATTCTTGGGCTCGAGAGCAGCATCCAGGGGCAGGTAAGAAGCAACGACGTCAAGGCTGATGCACATCAAACCAATCTTTTTTTTCCCATGTGCATCGTACATGCTTGTATCATGCATTCCGAATTTCTCCCTCCTGTCCAGGGCGTCACAGAGCAGGACGAGGACGTTCTTTCGGACGGCACCGAGAGCATACTGAGTAAACTCGACTGGGCAGACATCGAGCGTATAGTGGAAGAAGGATGAGCAGGAGAGTTTTAGAACAAGAACAAGAACAAGAACTGATCAATGTGGACTTTATATATTAAAAGCTGCTTCGTCTGACCAGCGATTATCGTGCTTGATTGCTTTCTTACCTTTTGTCCGATTGATATCTTGCTTTGTGCTTTGTTTATAATAATCAGGTACTTTATCAAATGCTGGATATTTAATATAATTACAGTTAGATGACTGATTTTTCAGCTCTAAATGAACTTAATTGTACATTTTGATTACATTTTATGTCACTTCAGCCCATAACTGCCGGGAGCTCGGTTCAGATCATCATGATGCCATTTATTCCAGTTTTGTACAGGGCCCACTTTTTGGCTGCACCCTGTGTTTTTTGGAGATCGCTACCCGGCCCACCCTATGACCCTGACCAGCAAGAAAGCGCGTTTCCCCCCCTCCAATTTTCTCTCCTAATGAACCGTTTTAACCGAAAACTGTACAGCAATAAAGATTGATCCAAAGCCTGTCATCCTTTGTAATTATTCTGTTGTAACTTAATATTAAAGCGTATTTTTTTATCGTTTAAGATGTAATTACGCACCATACCCATGTCCAGTTAACGACCTTAGTACTGCTTGATTTATACTTTTATCTTATAAACGCACACGCTGTTAAATCACTTGAATAAAGCTGCTTTTCCATTATTTCACTATCTAATGTATAAATATACTACATAATCTTTAGCTCTTTGCTTTTTAAATAACGCTGCACTCTATACAACCCGTTTTAAAACGCCGGCTGGAGACTTTTAGTTTGGTGCGCACGTGACCCGCGGATATTCAATGTTGACGCTTGAGAATAATGGCGGCACCGAGGAACAATGAAGGTATGCGATTTGTTTACTTGTCTCGTTTCTTTTCTGTGATAAAAAATGTCTGCTTTTGTATTTCTTTATGAAGTGAACAAAGCGACGTGATTTAGGCTATGAATATATTTCTGAATAAACGTCTCGGAGCTCGCCGCTAAGCTCGCTGCTAACAGTTTTATTTGAGAGTTTTGGTCCAAAACCAGTCCAGTACGAATTACGTTTTATAATTAAAGGTCATTTCGGCGATAAATAGCAATATAAAGTCAGATATATGTTCGTGTTTCGTAATATAGTATATAATTATAGTATAGAATCTGGAATTTACCTTTAATCGCAGTACCTGGACCAGTATAGCTGCAGAACTGGTTATAGTAGGATTAAATTGGAATAAACTGATGACCTGACCTGGTTTATGGTCAAAACGCTGGTAAGAGAGAAGTGATTTATACACTGAATATATATATATTATATATATTATATAGATATATATTACTAATGATTTTTTTTTATATATTTTTTGTTTCCTTTCCTAGTTAGTGACTAGAGTTGATTTTCAAAATGGAAAAGATGCCAACCTAGCTTAGAACATAACCCATTTCTATAAAGTTCACCAGCTGCCTGTTTAATTCTATTATTATTTCTATAAAGGTTGGCAGGAAGGTTCTATTAGTGGGTCAGTTCTGTTTATTACATATTTAATATTTTGGAATATTGGGTAGCACCCGTAGGTCCCGGGTATAATCCCTGGGTCCTTTCTGTGTCTGTGTGGCTTTACTCCGGGTACTCCGGTTTCCTCCCACAGTCCAAAGACTCGGTTAGGTTAATTGGTGTCTCCAAAATGGCTCTTAGTGTGTGACTATATGTGTGCGCCTTACAATGAATTGGCGCCCCTTCTAGGGTTGTTCCTGGCCTTGCTCCTAGAGTTGCTGGATGGGCACCGTGTGGATTAAGCTTGGAGTAATTTCACATGTTGAAGCCCATCAAGATCGAGATCTCACATTTCAGAGAGCATCTTGTGATCAAATGTCCCATAAATGTTCAGTGGACAAGGCACGACAGTTAGCAGTCATTTGTTTTATTTGGTCTTCAAGTCTCCTTTGCCGGACTTTGGGGCGGTTTTGGGTTTGAATCCTTTTTCAGAACGGCCCAAACGAGCAAGTTCATTAGAGCTCTCAGACATTTGGCTCACACTGTAAACTAGATCATCTATGTCTTGTCCTGAAGACGATCGTTTGCGCTTTAGCATGTTTTCCTCAGCTCATATGTTGTTTGTTCTCCTCAGAAAAGAAAGATGAGGGAGAAGATTTGTCCTCAGTTATGGGCTTTTCTGGTTTTGGTAAGTATTCTGGTTTTAGAGTTCACATTTGCAACCAAATTTGTTATCCCAAAGGTCTTAATCCTGATGGTTCACCTAACGAGAGCTCTGTATTTCTTATTTCTTATGGGAAAATCTGTATCTTGTTCTGGCATCGCTCACCTTCTTTCTTGTGTGTGTGTGTGTGTGTGTGTGTGTGTGTGAATACCGATAAACATTTATAAGGAAGTCCTATCAATATAGACCTATAATATTCGGAACTTTTTTGGGTAAATATGTGAATTGAATTATCTTTTTTGGCTCATCATTCATTGTAACAGGTTATTGGTTTGGATATCAGGGAGAGGGGTTTAAACGCTTCATATGCTATGGGGGTAAGAGGGGGGGGTGTTTAAATGACCTAGCAGGTTAAGTTACTGGGCTCTGGACCATCAGGTCCCTTAACAGACCATTACTTGAACTGTATTAATGGGGCAAAATGGCTTTGTATCATTTGCGACAGGTAAAAAGGCTCGAACGTTCGACTTGGAAGCCATTTTTGAGCAGACCCGGAGAACAGCCATTGAAAGGAGTCAGCGCGTTTTGGGTAAGTTTTGAAACCGGATGTTAAATCCCCAGGCAGTACGGCGAGTTGACAGAGCTCCCTGAGCTCCTTATGAAACGCCTGTGTCCCACCCGGATGAACCCCACCCTGTTCAGAGCGATCAGGTCTGACCGCCTGTTCCTTTAAATGATCATGAGCTACTCCGTGTGAATAGGACATGCTAAACGGTGATGGGCTAAACTGCACTTACTGATCCGTAGTATCATCTCCTTGCCCAATTCCGAGTTCATCTACTACAGATGCAAATGATTTACATACAATTTGAACCAATTAGGCGGTGGATTATTGTTATTTTGTTTTTTTCAAAACGCAATTTAACACACCACTGTCTAGCATTCCCCAAATGTAGCCAGTATTGTCAGCGGCCGTCCCCAAAAAATGATTATTTTCGGGGGAAACCAGACGGCACCTGTGTCCCTCCAGTTCTGCCTGATCACAGGCGGAAAGATTTCTGAACTTTCCTTTCATGCAGAACATTGCAAACACTTTTATATCCCCAGGTTTGCACAAGGTCTGTTTTGAAACCCCCGAAAAACATCGTGTTCCAGAAACCTGGAAGGCTCCGGTTTCTTTGTTTACCTTGCGTTTGTAGTGATATGCGAACGTTTGCGCTCTCCTGCTCAAATTGCATGTTTCCCTGAAACCGTAACACAGGCTTTCGCACGGAGCGGCCAGCGGCCAGATGTTTATAGAAAGGTTATGTTTTAAGTCTGCCCCGGTCTGTGCGGCGTCCAGCCCCGAATGTGTTTGTGACCTAGATTTGCCTAGCTTTTCTAGAATTCGTGACCTGATCGATTCAGTCAGTTGAAAGAATTCCGTTGGAGGAAAAGCGCGAAGCGTGCCGTGACGTGCCGTGTTTCGACAGACGATCGTCAGCAGCAGGAACTGAGCGCCGGACCCAGCGCTGCTTCCTCCAGGACGCAGAAAGGAGACCCGCCCGTGTCCTCATCCAGGTGACCCCACATGATGAGTCTGTCCCTCGTATTTCTCCTATTTGGCAAAATTGGAATCTGCGCCGTTTTCCCTTTATCCCAAATGTGGCCTGTCAAGACGTGTTTAGCCTTTGTTTACCTCTTTGGTTTTGCACTGGAGCTATAAGACTCTTGTTTACTAACACAGTGTGGTTTCTGTGGGGTTGGCATGTCCCCGAGCAGGCAGTCAGAGAGTGGTGACAGCAGTGACTCAGAGCCCATCGGCCCTCCTCTTCCTCCCTCTCATTCTGATGCTGATGATGATGATGAGTTAATAGGACCCCCACTCCCTCCAGGATACACTGGCAGCACTACAGATGATGATGACGACGACGACACCATGGAGGATGATGATGATGATGATGATGATGATGTAGGTGTTAACAGTGCTGAATGTATAAATGATCAGGTTCCTGAGGGGGGGGGGAAACATTTTACCAAATGAAGGCGATAGAACAGCACTGTAAATAATGATGGCTGTCTGCATATGGGTTCTTTTTTCCATCGTTTATTTATGCATACCGCAACCATAACCATTACCATTTCTCGTTTTGGAATCGCTTCACCTGCCAGGCGTTGGAAAGAGCAACGTTGACTAGTATAAATGCCGTCGATGTGCTTTTGGACCACGCCCGTGTCGTACTGGTGCAGCTCCAGTACCAGTCCTGACTTTACTCCGAGAACTGGTCAAATTAGAGCCTTTACTTTAGGTGTTAGGACTCCTCCTCTTAATCTAACCACCCGAGCCACTGGGGTGACCAGAACGAAGCTGTAAGGGTAAAGCAAGAAGGTTACAAACCTCCCAAGTGAAACGTTACTGAAAAAGTGACTTTGAATGAATCTTTTCTTGAGCCCTGTTTAAGGGTTTAAAAGCTGTTTACGAGTATTAATGCGCATGTCATAGAGTGTTAAAGGCAGGAGGTCCAAAGGCCACGTCTGGGCTTTCAGCTGTGCAACCTGAAGTCTGAGATTCGCAGAGGAATCACTTACGTGGCTGCGCGTTGGTGGGAAAGCGTCGCTAATCAAGAGCGCCTGCGAAAACTTCCACGAGGGGGCGACAAATTCTCATTCCTCGTTCATTTCCCTTTCTGCTCCACGTTTGTGTGTGTGTTTTTTTATTTTTATTTATGAATGCAACAACAATAATCACACACTGTACTTGGGAGAACGTCACGTCTAAGCCAGTGAGGCAGAATGGCCGGTATATTTATATTAGCCCCTCTTTCGCTTCCTCATCCCTGTCTTGCACCTCTCGCTAATGTTCGAGCCGCTCCAAATGTCTCATTCGGCTTAACACCTGACAGTGACGTTTGGCCGACGGTGTGCAGACGCCCGTGTTTCCCACGCCTGCTCTTTGCCCATGTAATACGTGGAGACTGGTCTGGGGACCTACCTTTGTGTTCTGAAGGTTGTGCTTTAGACCAGGTGCACAAACTGGGCGTTCGATCATGAGCCTCCTGTGGTGAGGAGTGCAGTGGTGGTGTGACCTTTGTAGGTGGCCAGCCAGAGCTGAGGAGGCTTTGGAAGCAATCGCAGATGCTTGAAAGCGAAAAAGTAAATCCTCTTCACCTTTGAGCCCTTTTTTCACTGGTCCGCCGCCGGTGCTGAAACCAGATATGTGTCGAACGATTACGTAACCAGATGTTTCCTAACGCACAGCATAAAACCAGTAACAACTGTAGAGGATTTATGGCATTACGTCGAGCTGTGCGAACACTTTTTACATTCCAGATAAAGTCCTGTTTTTCCCAGCACAGCCACTACGGCTACGCGCAAGATAATGGTCACATTTCAAAAGCCTTCGACAACCGGTTCAAATAATATTCTGGCAGCTCCAGTGGTTCAGTGCATGGAGCCGATTGATGGAAACGGCCGTGTCCGCGAAGCCAGGGTTCAAAGCCCAGGTGGGGCGTGCGAACCCAGTGCTAAACCACCCTCCCCCCCCCCGGTTGCGGTTGCGTCAGGAAGGGCATAAAACCTAATATGCGGATCGGGACGTGCCACTTTGGCGACCCCTGAGGGGAGCAAAAGAGGAAGCCAAAAGAGGAACGACAGCAACAGCCTTGGCAATATTGGCAGCCATGGAAACGCTGGGTAAATGAACGCGCCTGGATGGTGATCTCTTATGTACCGGGGCATTTTGATGGTAGCATTTTATGAGCATCAAATCTACATCTCTGTGGCAACGGTTTGGGAGGCCAGTTTGCTAGACAATAGCTTTAATGGTTAGATGGTACAAAAACAGAACAACTTGTTGTCACTGTGACAAAACAATGCCTAAAACCAAACCCTTTTTTTTTTTTGCTGGATAGAATCCATTCCTTGTGGGGGATAAACTGTTTAAGATTTGTCTGCAGAACGGGATGTTTGTGCAACAAGAGATATTGCTTTTAAAGTCGCTGCTAAAGGGCTGATTTTTTTTTTTCTCGCCTCTTGGCGGTCAGTTTTTCTTTTGGCTTGTACTGTGGAGGAATATTCGGTGCCGCTCATCTCTCAATCCGTCTCTGGTGCAGGACCCGGTAAAGAAGATTCCAGACACGCACGAGATCACACTCCAGCATGGCACAAAGACGGTGAGAGATTTTTTTTTCTGACCATCTCCCGTTTTCATTTGCTCATTCATAGGATCCAGTTCTAACTCCTAAACGTTCCACGATCAGATTTTGGGCCTGTACCCCACAAAGAGAACTGACGCTCTTGTGAAAGTAGTGAAGATCCTTCCAAAGGGTCAGCTGACTTAATCAGCTGGGTCCAGTCATTCCCAGTTTAAGGTCCGGGGCACTTGAAACCGGAGGAAGCCGAGTCTTTCTTTGGATTGTTATGAAATCGTGCCGGATAACACACATCATGAGATTACTTCTAAACTTGCAGAGGGATTGAAAGGGGGAACATACCAAATCTACTACTCACAAAAGGGAGGGCATATTTCCAAACGAAATTTCCCTGTATATTTTGTTTTGAATGCTGATTATACGACTTCTGCTGAAAAAAAAAACCAAAACTATAACAACTATAAAACGTCTAGGAAATGCAAGCAAAACGGAAACATTTTCACTAGTGGCCTCAGACTTTTGGTTTCCATTGCATGTGCTTGTTGAGTAGAACCTTTCTCTTTGTCCGTCCGCTGTTCCAGCCGTGTTGTTTGCGATTGAAAACGTATTTAAATATCTTAACCAACAGCTGTTGTATTACAGCATTAGGGCAGCCCCTTTCCTTACGATTACCAAATGCATTTCTTTGTATTTTCTGTGACCCGTTAGATCAGACTGGAACACCACAGATGGTCCGAATTTAAACAAATTGCCTAAAACTCAATAAAACCCAGTTATCTGTCAGTTTGTTTATTTATATGCATTTTCTGTATGAAGTCATAGAGGCTTATGTCAGTCAGATGACAGAAACCATAGCTACCCTAGCAAACGAGCACACGGCACAAGCGCCCAGTGACCCGCCGTGTTCACCACAGGTCTCGGCGCTGGGCCTCGACCCCTCGGGCGCTCGCTTGGTCACGGGTGGCTATGACTATGACGTCAAGTTCTGGGACTTTGCTGGGATGGACGCTGCACTGCATGCCTTCAGGTCCCTTCAGCCGTGCGAATGGTAAGAGCACCTGCCTTAAACCTTTCTCCTCACCACAACGCGTTTCTTGAATCAGCGATGTCTTATTTATAGCTCTTACCTCAGGAATGGGGCTTGTTTTGGCAAATGTGTTTCCCCCCCCTTCCCCCCCGAATGTCAGGGTTCAAAATGTTGAAAGCCTACTGGCCGGGTTTTTTTTTCCTGTCTGAAGAAGTGCGGTGTCACGGCACATTAAGCACATCATCGTCTCATCAGCTCGCTGTGCCATTCCCCAAAGAAAATATTGCTCATGTGGAAGCCATAAAGGCCGTACCGACGCTGGCTCGCCCTCCTGTACGTGAGATGCAGCCGCGCTCGGACATGTGCTCGATGCCAATCCAATCGCACGTCACGGCGACCAAGACCAATGCTTTTCTGTACGGCGTTTCTGCCTTCGATCGTTAATTGAGCCTTCCCTTTGTTTTTGTGGGGGGGGGGGGGGGGGGGGGGGGGGGGGGGGGGGGGGGGGGGGGGGGGGGGGGGG
>JAUZST010002289.1:0-18188 GCA_034779995.1 Parotocinclus haroldoi | reverse complement strand
GTGTGTGTGTGTGTGTGTGTGTGTGTGTGTGTGTGTGTGTGTGTGTGTGTGTGTGTGTGTGTGTGTGTGTGCGTTTGTGTGCGTGTGAGAGTGAGACTAGTTTTGAGATGAACTTGTGTATCGATATAACCTTGCGTGTTTCGCTAAGATGGCCACTGATGCCAATAGCGATGTTAAAGAAGCCAAATAAACAAACAAACAAGCACAAGGCTGGGACTACAGGATAATAGGCAAGCAGATTGGTGAAGGCAACAATTGTTGGCACAGTTATTATAAAATGGAAGAAACACAAGATGACTGACCCTTGGTTTGAGTCTCCATGCAAGATCTCACCTTGTGGGGTGATTCTCAGAAGGTTAGGAATCAGCCCAAAACTACACGGGAGGACCTAATCAATGGCCCGAAGAGAGCTGGGACTGCAGTCTCAAAGATGACCATTAAACACAGTATGCCATGGATAAAAATCCTGCAGGGGACGCAAGTATGAACTCTTGCCGTGTTTGGAGGAAGAAGAATGAGTACAACACCAAGAACACTGAACACCAACTGTGAAGCATGGGGGTGGATATATCACACTTTGGGGGTGCTTTTCTGCAAAGTGCACAAGATGACTGAAGGGTGGATATATGGGGTCATGTATCAAGATTTTGGCCAACAAAAACCTTCCCTCAGTAAACGCATTGAGGATGGGTTATGGCTGGTTACAGCGAGCCAACATACACAGCCAGAGCAACTAAGGAGTAGTTATGTACGAAGCATTTTAAGGTTCTACAGTGGCCTAGCCAGTATCCAGACCTGAACCCAAAAGCAAGTCTTTGGAGGGAGCTGGAACACAATGTTGCCCAGCGAGAGCCGCTAACCTTTAAAGATCTGGAGAAGATGGAGATGTGAGCCAAAATCCTTGCTATAAAAAACTATAGGAAACATCTGACCTTTGTAATTGCAAACACAGGTTTGTTTTCAATTGTATCAAATACTTATTTCATGCAATAAAAATAGAAATTATATATAACCTGTGTGTATGTGAGAGAGACAGAAAGTAATAGTAAAGAACAGTAAGTACTAACCTTTTCAGAATGACTATTATAAACAACTTTGCAGATCGCACACCAGGCTACTTTAAGTGTATGGTGGCACCTTCAGATTACCTAAATTACCCAGTCCCACCAAACTGGAAGACAAATCAGGCAGAATATAGATTGGGGCAGCTACCAAAAGCCCAAAGGCAAATATGAATTTGGTTCAGTCTGTGTGTCACAAGTTTTACACAAAGATTTATAATGTATGATTTTTTGGCCAAAAAACCTCTTTTAAAAGATAACCTCATAAAAATCTAAAATTACATACATTTTTCAGGCCTGATCAACAATTACCAGAAATTTACATTAATATTTGATAATTTCCCTCAATAAAAACAGGTATGTATAATATTACTATTTTTAAATTTTTTTTGGTTCTCTTTTGTGTTAAAATCAGATTATTTTTCTTGATCATGTTTATCATACAGAACATGCTAAATGGTTCTCAAACCTTCGAATGCCACTCTAAATGTGGACCGTGTTCTCGGGTGGTCAATAGATTTCTCTCACTTCAGTTGATTTAGCCTTAATTTAAAGGGATTCTTTTCTTTGAAATAAGTACCTATCCTTCATTGTTCTAACACTATTATTAATAAACTTATTACCTGATTGAATTTATTTTGACAGGTTATTATTTTGTCCCTTGTGGCGTGAAATTAATCTTGACTTTTTTCCGTGAACCCAGGTCACTGTTCTTTTTTCCCCATTTTGAATCAGAACTGTTTGTTTATTAAAACAATTTCCTGGGGAGTAATTCCCCAGAACCCATAGTCAGAAAACATTTGGTGCTCTAGCCAGTTTGGTCACATGAAGCATAATGAATTCCCACAGTCACATAAGAAAACAAAGGAAGAAGGTATTCTCAGTACACTAGTATGCACATATAACATGAAATCTATACAGGGACAGTGATTAATATTGTGTATTTTGTTGTTGTTTTTTTTTTTTTCACAAAGAATTAAAGAAATGTATTCACACGTTCAGTGAAAATCACAGTTTTATTGAAAGGACACAGGAAGGTAGAGAAACTGAGACATGTAGCAGTAGATTAAGTCCTCAGTGCATGGCACATCATTCTCAGGGAGACGACTCACTGTGAGTCTGGTTTTTCTCTTTAAATTCTAAAAATTCTGGCACCCAAAGCTTCCAAGTGTTCAATGATGAAAGTTGGCCAGCCAACTTAAAATTACAGTCATTCAGAATATGGAAAGCATATTAAATTAACTGCTACACCTTAGAGCTTGATTTTCGTTGATCTTTTTTTTTTTTTTTTTTTGCTCAATTTGAGAATTTAGCAATGAATTTCTGGACCTGTATTTACAAAGCAATTCCAACAATTCACTTCAGCCTCTTTCACTAACTTTGCACACTACAGGGATGTACTGTACTTACAGTAACTGGCATACAGTGCCAGTCCACGAGTTCCATAAAGTTCACAAAAGGATTGCATGTCCACGCTTTGGGAGAAATGGAACTCAAACAATTAACAAAGAAAAGTACAATTATTATTAAAGAAAGTACAAGTACCATTAAAAACGTTTAAAATTGAAACCCTAAAGTCTATAGTGCATGCTGTTGTACTATGCTGTTGGATCTCGACTTAGAAAATGTCGAAAGTGGGAATTCCTTTTCTACAATAGCTGTAATTGTGTGTGTGTGCGCGTGTGTGTGTGTGTGTGTGTGTGTGTGTGTGTGTGTGTGTGTGTGTACATGTGCGCGTATGTGTTATCATTTTGACAACCAAATGTCCTTACAACAATATAGATAAGATCTGTTTTTTTATTTAACTTTTTACTGTAAATTTTATTTCAATCCAAGAGAGCCAAACGTTTTCCTTTTGGTTACTGCAGTTAAGGTACATGATTGGATTAAGGGTAAGTGTAGACCTAATAAGCTACAATAACTATTACGTAATAATGGAATGTGTCCAAAATAACTGTTTACCAAGACTGCGAATACGTGCGTGCGTGTGCGTTTGTGTGTGTGTGTGTGTGTGTGTGTGTGTGTGTGTGTGTGGGTGTGTGTGTTTATTTGTTTGTTAGGGGGTCTTCAACTCGTGACTTTTCTAATATATGGAAAATCTGAAGTCTTTTAGTTGTGTTAATCCAGTTGTATCTTCTAATTGCGTCTTAGTTGTGTTTGCCCAGTTGTGTACTTTCTCCTCCCTCTATCTTGCCGCTGTCTTCTGATGTCCGTGTGCTGGTGTGTTCGGTAACTTGTAGCTGAGGGAATAATAAGAAAATAAGCATTGATTAATTAAAAATGTTTATGTATTATTTGTCTTTAACTGCATAATGCATTTCAGGGTCTTTTCAGGAAGCATGAGCACATAGCAAGAATCAACCCTGAACAGGGTGCCAGTACATCGTCTGGCCCATACGCTCACTACCACAATGTGCCGTGTTAACTTACATGACTTGGAATGTGGGAGGAAACCAGAGTACCTGAAGGACACCCATATACAGTAACAGCCAAAAGTTTTGAGAATGGCACACATTTTGGTTTGCTGCACTGTTTTTTTATGGTGGCAATCTGTTTTAAACTCTAGATTAGTGATCAGATAAATTGCAATTAACTGCATAGTCTTTATCTGCCATGAAAATGACCTTATCACAACAATTCCTGCATTCCTGCATTTCAGCCCTTCAAAATAGCATGCCAGTATCATTTCAGTGATGATCTCGTTAGCCAAAACATCTGATATCACTGTTATGTTGCTTAGAAAAACAGACTGGCTTCTTTAATGGGGTAGTGATGCTTTTGGGTTTCCTTCTGTTAACCATGGTTACCTAAAAGGAAACACAAACAATCATCGTTGCAATGCATCAAGTGGGTCCACATCCTAATCAACCATTTATCAAATCATCAAGAATTTCAAGGGAAGTGTTTCAATTGCCGTGAAGAAGTTTTTGGGACAAGACTGAAAGTCATGTAAGTGTCAGGAGAATCTTCCAATCACAGAGGAAGGGCAGCAAAAAGCCACAAAAAGTCATTCTGCACAGAATGTAGACTTCTATATATAGAATTTCAAAGTTATTTTCTCTGATGAAGTCCCATTCAGACTGTTTGGAACATAGAGAAAAAGAGAAGAAAGGGTGAGTGCTAAGGGCGAGTCTTGTCATTTAATTCTGTGTCAGTGAGGATCAGAAGTAGCAAAAGTATTAAAACATCCTCGAAGAGCAACTTCTCCCAACATCCCAGGAGCAATTTGGAGATGAACAATGCTTTTTCCAGCATGATGGAGCACCTTGTTACAAGGCAAACCAAATTGCTGGTGAATAAAATATTGATATTTTGGGTCTATGGCCAGGAAACTCCTCAGATCTCAATACCATTGAGAACCTGAGGTCCATAGTGGAGAGGAGTACATGTTATTCTCCTACTTTATGTATTTTTAATTAATTACTTATTGAGTTACATGGTCATTTTCAATACTTTAAAATTAATGATTTTGGTGAACTGTAGGTTAATGTAAGCGTTTTAAACATTAATTTATCATTACTTATCACAGGCTCCACCATTATTTGCAATAGACCTGTTTATTAAACTCTTGTTAAACTCCTCAGTTCAGACACATTAAACATATCATGGATTTGTCAGAATGTATTTCCATCATATGTCAGGGTGCACACGTACGACACAAATGCAATACAGTATGGATTTCCTGGGGGTCTGGATTGGATTCATTCAGTTTAGATATTTCCTTATGTAAAAAATGTGCTTTGTACTTGTCGTTTTCAATTCTCACCAAGACATCTGGATAGAAATATGAGAACAGATGTACCACTGTGTTTGGGCGCCTGTGCGATCAAGTGTATTTGTTTATTTGGGCTTGCTCCCTGATCCTGTCTCGCTTGCCAATATTACTGCAAGTTGGTTTTGTTTGATCTCCAAATTTAAAGATTTATTATTATTATTATTTAAAATTATATTTATATTTAATGAACAGCTGGTGTCCATCCTGCATCAAAACAACACGGACGGTAAAGAAGCAATTCAAAACTACAAACGCGATTCCAAAAAAGATGGGACAAAAAGTACAAACTGTAATTAAAAATGGAATGCAATAATTAACAAATCTCAAAAACTGATATTGTATTCACAATAGAACATAGACACCATAACAAATGTCGAAATTGAGACATTTTAAAATTTTATGCTAAATATTGGCTCATTTAAAATTTCGTGACCGCAAAATCTCAAAAAAGTTGGGACGGGACAAAGGCTGGAAAAGTTAAAGGTGCCAAAAAGGAACAGCTGGAGGACCAAATTGCAACTCATTAGGTCAATTTGCAATAGGTCATTAACATGACTGGGTATAAAAAGAGCATCTTAGAGTGGCAGCGGCTCTCAGAAGTAAAGATAGGAAGAGGATCACCAATCTCTCCAATTATGTACCGACATATAGTGGAGTAATATCAGAAAGAGGTTTGAGAGTGTAAAATTGCAAATAGTTTGAATATATCATCATCTACAGTGCATGATAATCATAAAAAGATTCAGAGAATCTTGAAGAATCTCTGTGCGTAAGAGTCAAGGCCAGAAAACCATACTGGGTGCCTGTGATCTTCGGGCCCTTAGACAGCACTGCATCACATACAGGCATGCTTCTGTGTTGGAAATCACAAAATGGGCTCAGGAATATTTCCAGGAATATTTTCTTTTTTCAAGATATGACAAAAAAAGACCTAAGACAGTTGAGCAACTCGAATCCTACATCAGACAAGAGTGGGTAACAATTCCTGCCTCTCAACTTGAGCAACTTGTCTCCTCAGTCCCCAGACGTTTACAGACTGTTGTAAAGAGAAAAGGGGATACACAGTGGTAAACATGGCCTTGTCCTAACTGTTTTGAGATGTGCTGTTGTCACAAAATTTAAATGCACCTAATGTTTCTCTTTAAATGATGCATCTTCTCAGTTTAAACATTTGATATGTCATCTATGTTTTATTCTGAATTAAATATGGAAGGTTAAAATGTCCACATCATTGCAATCTGTTTTTATTTACAGTTTGTACTTTGTCCCAACTTTTTTGGAATTGGGTTTGGACTTAGTTCTTATACCACCATGAATCATATGTCCTACCACCAGTAAATGTTTTAGTGACACAAAGCTTTGGACCATTCTGGCCTACTCTTACCTATGAATAATATATAGATTTAAGGTAAAATAATAAAAACATGTTGCTGTGGAAAGCAAAATTGTTGCATTATTATTATGGCATTGGAAAATTAAAAACAGGGATTTAGGATTACATAAAAACAATGGTTTTAAATCATAGTAGGTAACAGCAGTACTCTCTCATGTCATGTCTTTTATGTCTTGTGCATAATAGCACTTGCAATCTGGAGAAAAGGCACTAACACTTCTCCTAAGAGCATTATACCAAGTAACTGAACAAGAGTGGTACACAAACTTAAGCTTAATATAAAATACTTATGAAGACCTCAGGTGTGTGTGTGTGTGTGTGTACACATACGTGTGCGTGCGTTAGTGTGTGCGTGTGTGTGGGCATGTAAAGGGTGTGTTTGTTTTAAAATGGTTGTTTATATGGCTAATTTTGTTTGTATAATTGAATGACATGGCTAGTTTCAATTGGAAAAGCAATGCAGAATATGTTAGGACTAAACAAATGCTGTGTTAATTTATTATTCCACAGTGTTATTTGGGTTATTCACCTGTTTGTGAGCTGTGTCCTCTGGTATCTTGATAGATGCTCTCTCGGTTTGATTCTGGAAGCAATCCTCCCCTTCCTGAAAAAGTGGAAATTAATCTCATTTAGAAATACCTTGTTAACCATGGACGTCCCTGGAAAAGATGAGCATATGTTGCTTTAAAATCTCAATGTACTTCATTGTCCTGCAATGTCCTGCATTGACCCAGCCTTTGCAGAAGTGTAAATGAACTTTCCCAAGGGCAGTCACACATCCCCATACCATGCCGGACCCTGGATTTTGGATTTATTGCTGATTAAACGTCTGGATGATAATTTTTTTTACTTTGGTCCGAAGAACAAAGCATTCATTTTCCCCCCAAAAAACGGGAATTCTGATTAACATGACCACAATACGTTTCCACTGTGTCAAGACAAGATGCCTCAAAGACCAGAGAAGTTGATGCAGCTTCTGGATAACATAAGACTGCTTGTTTGCACAGTAAAGTGTTAAGTATGTAAATGCATTTGATATTGTGGTGCCTGACGAACATTTGCCAAAGTAATCAATTGCCCATGTGTTTGTGTCAACTATTCCTGAATGACTGTTCTTGATGCAGTGCTTTCTGAGGTATCCAAGATCACACGGTTTCCTTATAAGCTTGTGTCCTTAAACTTTCTCACTGAAATTCCAGATTCCTTGAAACATTTAATGATATTATGTATATTATGCAGAGGGATAAATATGCAAATCCCTTAATCTTTCTTTGAAGTGCATTATTCTAAATCATTTCAAAAATTGTCTCACCCATTTCACAAGTCAAGTCAAACTGGACACCATGTGGTCATTTTTCCTGGATGCTGCTTTTGTACCAAATCATGATTACAGACACCTGTTGACATCACCCATTATTAATAGCATTAAATTGAATTATGTATTATAAATAAATTGCAATTGAATTAAATATGAATTAAAATGATGTTTTTTAACAAATAAAATGAAGTTAACCAGACAAAACATGAAATCAGGTTCATACCGTCTGCAATGAAATAAAAGTCAAAATAAATGTAAGGAACATTTTCCATAGTGTCCCAACTTTGATTTGGGGTTGTAAATCTAACTATGGAATGTTTGTTCTGGCTTTGCAGTCTGTGAGGATAGTTAGGTCCTGGCATCTGGATTGAATTCAGCTGGTATGAAAATGATTGAATGAATAATATTCAGGAAATAAGAAGTGATCAGAATATGTGCGTGAATCTCACTTGAAAATGTTGTGCCCTAGAGCACTTTGTGTTTTTTGTGATATTCAGAACGCAATGGATCAGTAATGCTAAATCTACTGATATCTCTAAAGCATCAAAATGTTTAATAGAGGTTTTGTTTATATTTACATGAAAACATATTGACATCACTGAAGGGGTCTTTTCGGGGAAAATATGTAGTTTGCAAGAATAAAATGCTAATAAGCAAATTTACATTTAGATATTATTTCCCCCTGTGACGGTGCCATCATGTCTGTCCTCTGCAGTAAACAAAGAGGTGTGAGTAGAATACGTTTAGAACTTCCTGATGCACATAGACAAATATATTAAGCTACCTACATGGATGGTATGCTACCTACGCATCAATATATGATATTTAAAACTATATACATTACCATGAAGCTTTTTCAGCCATTCCTGCAATAACAGCCTAAACTGTTGTATGTATTAACATGACTGTGATTCTGCCACTCGAGCATGAGTAAGATCAACCACTCAGGTTTGGCGACAAGGCTTGCTTGTGGTCAGCGTTCATCACAAACCTGAAAAGTCAGAGCTCTGTGCAAGGCAGGATGAAAATCATATTCATCTGCTAAAATTGTCTGAAGATTTGAGAGTGCTGCTGAGCTAGTTGTAGAAACCTTTTTCCTTGTTTGATAGCAATGGATACTGGTCGTCATCATCATATGTGGGGATGGTCAATGTCAATGGTCTTGTAAAAGATATGAGCACCCAGCCCATCTGAAATAAACCTGAAAAAAAGCTGGCTGTCGCTTCTAGATATATTCAGGTAAGCCCAGGATTTGAATGCTCTGTTGTCAAAATTGATCCACAAGTTTATTGGGGAGTGCCTTATTTTCCGCACTAAGATGTTTCTAGTCAGTAGTTTTAGCCAGGAGCTCTAGTCCTTAAAATGCCCCACTGCTTATATTTGACAACAGCATAGCAGGTTGCTTTATACACCTTGGTTCTTTGGATGATGTTCATGAACATCATCATAAAATATAGAGAGCATGTCTAACAATCAATTAGTAGCTATATTGTCAAGTATACAATAAGTGTGGTTTGGGCAGTACTAAATAAAAAAAGAAAAGCAGAAGCAGCTGCATTATTTATCTGCCAGCTAAATAAAACTTCTAGGTTTTAATATCTAACTTCTAATGCCTAAAGAAGTGCTGAGAGTAAGAGACCATATAAAACAGTATAGTAGAGTTAGCCAAGGATCATTAGTGTGTAATTGTACTGAACACTTACTTTTACCAGTTGGCAGGCCTTCATTGCCAAACCATCTCTCCTCATTACCTCCGCATTCACTGGCAATTTGCTCGTGATTCTGGGAACTTTGGGGATGTCCTGGGAAAAAAAGGTCAGCACAGTCGTGTTACTAGCAATACAGAGCTTCTCAGAAGTGTAATAGATGAAAAGGCTTATGATATTTTGACTCTCTTAAAAGCATTTAAATTAAATCACATTTACCGGCTTTTTTAATGGCTTTGTAATGTCTTTGATGCATGTATGCATGTATGTATGTATGTATGTATGTATGTATGTATGTATGTATGTATAATATTCAATGAGAATTAATCTGGCCTAATAAAGTAATTTTATAATCAAAAGAGAAACAAACAAATTCCTTAACAATAGAAATATTGGTTCGCTGCAAAACTCAGTGTGCAGTTAAGAAGCAGGCATATATGCAAGTGATTACAGGTGTGGCCTAATTAGATACTGGGTGCTTTCACCGCTTGTCTACATAAAGACTGCTTTTAGGTAGTGTACCTCTTGGTGAGATTGTTGCTGCTAGGCACGTCCCTATGATGCACTTGAAGACATTTTGCCATTTGACACGTTTTAGCATTATTGGACTGTGAGAACCAGTATAGATGTACTGATAAATTACCACCCATCTAGCAGTAGGAGGTGTTGAGAACAGAGTTACAGTGTGGGTGCACACACACAAATGGTGAACAGGCTCCAGACAAAACAGCATGTTACGAATATTCCTACACTGGTCGGAGAAAGTCTCCAGTACCAGAAGTTTGTTCTCGAGTTCACTTGCTTCCAAACCGACTAAACCTGAAGCAAGGTTATGCTCTTATTGCAGGGAGCCAGGTCACTTACTCGCTGATTGTCCTGTGTTACAGAGAAAAAAGGAACGTGGACAATCAATTAAAAAAGATCAATACATTATGTTCAGTGGATAAGAATACCACCTCTTTGCTAAATCCCACCGTAAAAGACAAGAGACGCCATTTTCAAGGGTTATGTTTTTATCCCAGGTTCGGATTAGAAACAGCACATTTCTATCCTAAGAGATACGGGGGCTGCCCAGTCTCTTATCTTAAATTCAGTGCTACCTTTTTCCATGGATAGTTACTGCGGTAGTGATGTATTGTTGAAAGGAATTGGAATGGAGTTTGTACGTGCATCTTTGCATAATATTCTCCTTGAACTTCCAGATTTTGTTAAGGAAGGGAGAGGTGCTATTCGTCCTCAGTTACCTGTGCAAGGGGTATCTCTTATCTTAAGCAACGATCTTGTAGGCGATAAAGTAGGTGCTATACCGGAAGTCATTAATGACCCGTTTTTGAATTGTGATGACATCGAGTCTGACATTTTTCTTTCATGTGCATTGACTCGTGCTATGAAGCAAAAATGTCCGGACATGGTTACTCTCTCTGATGCAGTGTTTGCTAAGGAAGATCCATTGTCAACTACTGTAACTGATGTACCTGACGTTTGTGTTTCTGTGTTGGATCGTGCTGATGATGGTACTTATGTAATGCAGGGAAAGCTTGTGAATGCTCAAAGAGAAGACAAAATCTTAAGTCATTGTTTTAAAATGGCTGACAAGTCAGATTCTGTGAAGTCCTCAAATGGATATTTTGTGAAAGATGATGTATTGATGAGACAGTGGTCTTCTTGTGTTTTAGATGGTCGTTCAGATGTACAACAGGTGGTTGTGTTTCATCCATACCGATTGGATGTCCTCTCTTTAGCCCATGATCAAATGGACTGTGGTAGCCTAGGGGTTAAGTTACTGGACTCTGGACAAATCCCACCACTGCCAAGCTGCCACAGTTGGGTCCGTAAGCAAGGCCCTTAACCCCAGATTGCTTGAATTGTAAAACTGTATAAGTTGTAAGTTGCTCTGGATAAGGGCATCTGTTAAATTCCGTAAATGTAATGTAAAAATGATCATCCCTGTTCTGGTCATTTAGGAGTCCGGAAAACTTATCAGAGGATTCTCCGTTACTTCTTCTGGCTAACTTTGAAAAAGGATGTTACCAGGTACTGCAGAACATGTGACGCTTGCCAGCTTGTAGGTAAGCCTAATCAAGTTGTGAAGCCTGGTCCCTTGCGTCCGATCCAAATTTGAACGCGTTATAATTGACTTTGTCGACCCTCTACCCAAACCTCGTTCTGGAAATGGTAATTTGTTAACAAATTGTTTGTCACGAATGTTTGCTCAAGTCATGAAAGAACTTTCAATTAGTCACAATGTTTTAATTGCTTATCACTCTGAATCTCAAGGTGCGCTGGAACGTTTCCACCAGACGTTCTGTTTTGACATTGGTAAGGATTGGGACTAAAGAGTTCCATTTCTTTTGTTTGCAATCCGTGATGCTGTGCAAGAATCTATTGGATTCAGCCCCTCTGAGCTAGTTTTCGGGCATGTGGTCCGAGGGCCGAACTGCAGGAGCAGTGGCTCTAACCAAGTTTGCAGGGCAAGTCTAAATCGGTGTTAGACTATGTCCAGTCTTTGCGGAGTAAAATGGATGAGGCTCGGCAGGTAGCTGCTCGCGCACTGGCTTCATCACAAGACAAAATGAAAAGTACATTTGATCGCAAGTCAATGACTCGTTCGTTTTAAGTCTGGCGACCATGTTTTGGCGTTACTCCCAGTACCAGGTTCTGCACTTCATGCACGTTTCTCAGGGCCTTACGAGGTCAAAGAAAAAGTAAGCAACATGAACTATGTTATTATATCCCCTGGACGGAGAAGGAAAACGCAAGTCACATTAATCTGGTAAAATCACATCATGGTTGTTCGTCTAAAATCTGCATATTAGAAGAAAAGACTTTTGAGGCTGTACTTAGTGATTTGCTTGTGTTAAACTGTTGGTTTAGTGTGTGAGCAGTGAACTTGTT
The DNA here is from genome assembly GCA_034779995.1 of Parotocinclus haroldoi. Taxonomy (NCBI): domain Eukaryota; kingdom Metazoa; phylum Chordata; class Actinopteri; order Siluriformes; family Loricariidae; genus Parotocinclus; species Parotocinclus haroldoi. Next base: position 6,040 of record JAUZST010002289.1, on the reverse strand, counting down.
CATCGTTGTTATCACTTTGTCAACTGCATGTATATCCATTATTCCATTTATGTTTACCCTCCTCTAAATGCAGATTTATATCCACTGAGCAGTTGTGACCAGTTCTAACCAGTTACGTCACACACCCCTAGACGGGTCGTAACAAACAGTAAAGAGGATCATTTTATCTACCGAGAAGCATGAGTAGCGCCCACAGTTTTGTTGTGCACCACCCAGAGATGGTGTCTTCACCCAGCCTACTAGCTGTGATTTGATCTTATTTATAGTCATATATTATTCCATATTAGCAGTAAGCTAACCAAAATATTAATCTGTCTGTATTCTGCATATTGGTTACAATAATCAGAAAAAATGGAAAGTAAAAATATTATTAAAAATTTGTTTATATCATTGCAGACTGTATACAACAATGATATTTAATGTTAATGTTCTGATCAGATGGGATTATGTCCCATTATAAAATGAGACGGAAAAAATACACGGAAAAAAATATATAATATATTTACATTGTCTATTTTACTGCAGTATGAACCTAAAATAGCATAATAAATAATATAATTGTGTTTTGTCTGGTCAACTTAATTTTATTTGTTAAAAAACACTAACTAGTGTTATTTTAAACAATTGAAATAATGATTTGATATAAAAGGCCAGAAGAATTGCCAACAAATATGAGAGAAAATTACTGAAATGTTTATGTACTTCAAAGAAAGTTTTGTAAGGGATTTGTAGATTTATCCCTCTACAGTGCATAATATCAATTGGGAGGAATACAACAGAGCTTCATTAACAAATACCACTTAAAACAAGCTTCGTGTTAACAATGTTCCAGAAGCTGCGTCAACCTCTCTGGGCTTAGAGGCATCTAGGATGGATCATCACACAGTGGAAACATGAATTGTGGTCATATGAATCTGTATTCCATTCTATTCTGTTTTATGTGTTATCTTTAAATCTATTCTATTTTAATTGTTATTATATAGCTTTTGTGGATTTACTAGAAAATTATTCATTAGGTAAACTGAGTTGATCCCTTTTTGCCTCTTGGTCCTCTTGATCATCACATTTAGAGAATGCTTACTTGCTGTTGTCCAACAAGGCCTGCTCAATTTAGGCCGAGGACCTACACAGATACATAGACAGCTGCTTTTAGACACTGCTGCTTTGTAAAAAAAAAAGTGCTATATAAAGAAATTTGACAAAATATGCAAATTTGACAGTGTACTGGGTGAAAATGCACAGATCCATTATTCTGACTTCAGCTTTTTTGAAAAATGTCCTAAACATCCTCTATCTAATGGTATATTTGGATTACACTGAGACGCTTGCTGGTAAAAATTGACTTGCTCATATTAGCTGTGCTCATATTGCACCAAAATATGCAGGGATATATTAGCAAGTCTCAAATGTCACACTGACAAATACAAATTCCAACTGATACAATCAAATATGAAGAAAATCTCAGATGCATTGTTAAAAGTTCACAGTATAAATATTTCAACAAATAGAGATAAATGTGAACAGGCTCCCACAGGTTTTGTTCAAAGTTCACTGTGTATTAATAGCACACAAATGCGGCTCTTCTTTAGGCTTGCTAAAGAAAAAACTTGCAGTGAAAATTTTATTGGTAGATAAGTGTGTGAATAAAAATAAATAAATACATAAATAAATTGCGGAAAAAAAAATATTGAGCAAAGTCCTGAGTTATAATTGGTATTGTGTCATATCAGCACAACACAGCAATTAGTGTTCATGCAGGAGAACAACAAAGCTTCATTACCTGTGTGTGATTGTGTGATTAGTGCGTGTTTAGTGATTTTCACTCTGTCAAGTGTATAATCTTACAGTGTGTAATATTTTAAGACTCTTACAAGGATGAAGCTAATACTTATTACAAATAATGGGAGCAATAAATATAATTAAAAGTTGGAATATGCCTGTTTTATTAGTCAGTTCCCGAGCTATGTTTGGTGGACCATCAGAAGGTGGTGTCCTTCCAACTGTTGGAGTCTCTTAGATATCCATGTCAAGTGAAACTCCTCAAGTTGCTATAATAACTCAACCTGAACACATCAGACAGATATTAAAGGTAAAAACACATTTACCTCTGGTCTTTCTTTGCACACAACTGTCCAGGGAGAACTAGCAGCCCTCAGTTTGGCAACATAACATTACTTTGTACTTTCTTCACTCTACTTCCGGAAAGCAGTATCCTATGTACTAATGGAGGCTGTACATTAAAGCCACCTGGATGTTTTGTGGTGCATAGCAGCATGACATTACTCCAGGCCTTCAAAGGAATCCTCCAAACCCATCAGAGACCATGTGGTGTCCAAAACAGTAAAATGGCGCCTAACAGTGTAATCTCCTTGTTTCCACTCCCTCTCCTTAATGGGTTTAGAGAATGAGAATTTTTGGCAAGAATCCTGGCCCAGAGAAAGCTCTTGTACCACTGAACATTGTGGATTGATAATGATAATGCATGCAATTCATTAAATCATGTGGTCAGTAGCATTAGATTAATGGTTTGTCAACCCTGCTGCAGTTTTAACTATGAAAGTGACTACCTGCATCCAAGACAAATGTCTGGCTTTTTGGTGAATCATATTGGACATTGTTAATCACCGTGTGTTCTGCAAGTATCAACTATTGCTCATCCTAGGTGCTCCAAATTAACCAGCTATGCCTGACCACTTAGAGTCAAGTTTTTGCAAGGTTTGAAATTGCGTAAAGAAAAGCCTGCAAAATGTTTACGCTAGAAAGAGGTGGAAAAGTAAATATCACTAAAGCCAAAATGTAATAAAATGTGATGAATAAACGATGAAGTATCAAGCTGTAAGTCACATGATTTTGTTCCACCTGATCAGACCAAAAACAAAGAAAATTCAGTATTATTGAATTTAGATATGATTTAATGGTTGACCTGACTGAATGTGAACCTGACTGTTACAGTTATGACGTACCTAAGTAAGCGGATAAGAAAATGATTCAATGAATGCAGAGACGGGATGTGTTAAAGACAGCTGTGTCATGTCAAACCACTCGTTGCACTCGTTGCTCATTTAGTTTGATGTCTTCGCAATGGACGTTGACATGGCTCCAAAGATTACGCCGCTAAAAATTTCTCAATTTTTATTTTGTTGCTCTACTAATTGTGGACTTATTATGGATTTTCTTCAGCTGAAATTCCATAAATGTGCATAACATTTGCAAAATCTATGGATGAAAACCTATCTATTGATTGCTATTGGCAATTGAAATTAAATACACTGTGAGTCATTAGATATTAAATCTTTTTATAAGCATGTAGTCAAGTTATGGTCATTGGTCAAGCTCTTGAGATGTTTAGTATAATCGCTTGGGGGGGGATATCTGAAGAGTCATAAAATCACGTGTCTTTAAATACATTTTAGCTAGCAAAGCCAGTTATATCAGGTCCCCTATATCAGGTCATGCTGATAAACCATTTGGTAATAATATAACCAGTGGGTAATCTTGGTCTAATTCTGTTCAACTCAAATGTATTATATATATTAACTGATTTTTTATTTAATTTATATTACATTTATACATATTCACCAAATTCAAAGTAAAATATCCCTCCCATTTAACTCCGTTGAAGCAAAGCCAAATTAAACCACTCTGTTATTTTTGGAAAATCAAGTTCTCAGCATGACATCTTACAGAGGCTTCTTCGTTCAGTCATGGGAAATCCTGTCAGTTGGCCTGTCTTACAATGTGTGCTGCATAAAATCCAACAGAATTTCATTCTCCACCTCTTTATCTATGCACTGGAGGAACAAAATAAAGCCTTTAATTTTCTATCATTGAAATCACCAGCATTGTTTGCTTAATTATAATATCCTTTTTATCTTGCATGTTTGCATTTCATTCTGCATATGTACTTTGCATAAATTAAGGATTATCATACCTTTATGTGTGGCTCCCTGTAGGTGACTCTTGAGTTATTGAGGAAGGGTGAGTATCTCATCAAGTGAGTGGGTGTGGCTGGCAGCCTGTGTAAATCCACTGTTTGACTGTGCAGGACAGATGAGAAGCAGATCTGGACGGTGTCCTTCAAGGCTTTTAGCTGAGACTCCTAAATCAAATTCAGATTAAAAGAATGGATGAGCACCATACACTGGTGAATAACCTCTTCAACAGTCTAATAAACGAAACAGTCCTCTGTGTTTGTCCTTCCCTCTGACTAGTAAAAATAAAAAATGGTAAACAGCTTCTCAATGTTCACTATTGCAGTAAGCTAAAAGACAGCTCTGGGGGATTTCTAAAGGATAGATTGACCTTGAAAGATCTATTTTATGCAGTAAAAACTGAGATCTTATCATTTCCTTTCTCACCTTGTCCAAAGCTGCTTTCTCCAGTTCCTCTTTGGCAACTCTGAGCTTGTTTTCCAAGTCCATGAGCTGCTGACCCTACACATAAAACATAGTTTTTTTTAAATATTTCTGTCAACTTCAGTTTCAGTTTACTTGTGGCATTGTCTTAAGTGTAAATTTTCTTATAATTTACCTTGCTCAGTGACATTGTACAAGATATGTTTATATGTTTCAGTTTTTGGCCAGTGGAGCTCGTCATGCTTGTTATAGAAATATTTAAAGTGGATAGCTAGTACAAGTCCAATCAGATCTAATTTGAGGGTATTTTTTTGTTACTAAACATCTACAAGTGCAGCACCTATAGCTAAAATGTTTTCTGTTGGCAGAACCAGCATTCTGGAAAGGGGGAAAGTTCTAGGGTCGTGTTAATGTGTGCTTATCAGTTGCATAATCCTGCATAGCAATACTCAAACCCTTTTTGACTCCCACTGCAGGTTGTCAATCTACAGTTCCACCTATTTAATCTCACCCTGCCCCTTTTGTCACTGTGTGTTCTGGTTTCAGCTGATTCTTTGTGTTTGACTGTTTTGTATTCTGTTTTGTATACCTGTAATCTGTTACAATTAGTATTGTTTGTTTACAGTCTTTTACTTTTAGCAGTACCAGTCAACATTAGCACTTTATCTATTGGTCTGTTGGCATTATCTTGGTAGAAAATGATCCATTTATTTTTACATATTGTCTAGCTATGTTAGCATGTTATCTGTTAGCTCATTGTTTGTGTTTACTTTAGCATTGTCCCCTTGTTAACATAGCCTCCTGTTTAGATCTTGTTAATTTTTTGTATTAGCACTGATTGTATTACCTGTTTATATCAGCATTGTCTGGCTTTTTTAGCATTGTTTATTTGTTTTACTGTTTTACCCACTTGAGTGATGAAATTACCATCAAAATCCTTATTAGAACTGTGAACTAGCTTTTGGTCAGTTCATAATCAACCAAGTTTACAGTTATACCATGGATTTTGACAATGAAACCAGGAAGTGGCCAAATTACCATAAATAAATCATAGTACAACTGTGAACTTTAGGGGCAAACTGTGAAAGTTGTAATAAAACTGTCAAGCAATTTATGAAATTTCACAGTACATTTTTTTCTGGTGGAAAAACAAAGTCTTTAGTAAATAAACCCCACACACCTGCATATGTGTGCGCCTCCATCACCTTTCCTGCTACATCTTTAAGTGGTGTGGCGAGTTTGTGTTATCTGAAAGCCACTATATACGATCACAAACATCTAGAAGCTCATAATAGAATGGCTGACAGAACAAGCATATTATAGGACTTGAAGGACAGTTCTTGAAGCTGAAGTGTATTTGATTAAAGTCACACCGTATAAGGGATTATGTTCTGTAAGCTACGAGCAGGCTATTTGACAGCAAAACCTCCATTCTATGTAATAGAAGAAATCCTGTCAATGAGTGTACATGTAATGTAAAAAAGTAATCAGATAAGGGGTATTCTGTGGGTTTACATGACACAGCCAGTAAAAGTATTCCTTCTTTGCAAACAACCAAAAATGTCACAGCAGGATATTACATAAATGTAAAACTTTATTAATTAGGCAATAAACTGATTCATTTTGTTAACTTAATTTCAAATGAGTGGACCCGAAATCCAACTAAAACCCAGCTCTCATTATTG
>JAUZST010002288.1:0-44152 GCA_034779995.1 Parotocinclus haroldoi | reverse complement strand
TATATATACATGAAACTATACTATATTGTGTGTAGCCTAGATAAATGAAAATCGTTACATTTTCATTAAAATTACAGTTTTATTTTATGTTACTTTGCTCTTTCTATAGGCTATATTTTTCATATTTATTTATTCATTCATTAAAAATGAATGTACAAACGGAAACAAATAGGCTCTGTATACAAAAATATCGGTATTTGTTTCCGTTTGTACATTTTTTCATTTTTAACTTATTACTATACTGTTTTTTATAAAGGTATTCACGTCATCACAATAATACCGTATCGTTTACAAATTAATGTAGTTTAGCGGTTTTTAATGTGTCCTTTAAAGCGCAGCAGCAGTACTGCAGATGGGGCCGTCTAACTTTTTTTTGTAAAACTTTCAGACGAACAAAAGTTATATTAAAATCTTAATGTTATTGTTGGCTATTATTGCGTTTTCATTTTTAGTATTACTTATACAATTCTGCTACTGTTATTAATAAAACGTATTAAATTGGCTCATCCTTATTTTAGCCGTATTAAACGGGTCTAAAGAGAAACAAACAAACTGAAAGTTTAATGTATAAATGACATAAAATTAACTCCATGTCGATAAAGAACTAAGAAAATACATATGGATGTGAAAACTAAATAAATAATCAGTGGGAATATATTAGCTTTATTTGAACTCATTGACCAGTGTTTATGTAGTTATTGAATTATTTATTTCAGTTTTGTATTTTTCAACAAACACTGCTGTAGATGCTCTGTTAGAAATCGTGTGCTTGGCTCCCTCATGTGGTTGTAGGAGTGACGAGTCAGTGCTCGATTCTTCTAAGCAACCCAGCAGACTCACGGTTACGAGTTTCAGCGAGTAAGCAGAACTTACATTTACATATAACTCAGAAATGCCTGCAATTGATACAATGTATGTGCAAGCCAAGCAACAGTGATTAAGGATCAAGGGCTTGACAATGACAGATTGGCAGCGCTGGGGCTTGAACCCTGGACCTGCAGTGCTGGGACCGTCCAGAACCACTGGGCCACCAGCACGCGCCTTCTACTTAAATCTTTACATGCTTTTGCTTTATAGAAATCGTACTATCGGGATTCGTTATTATTAGGCTAACGTCGTGTCTTATGAAAAAAATGTAAATACCCCTGGACCATGACTTGTTTAGTTGATGTTCTAAAACAAGTCCTTAAAACGAAAGTGGAGTACAGCAAACGTAATGATCATACCTGTACAGAATTTAAAGCATACGATTTAAGACGTTTAGGATAAAACAAATAACGTTGTAGTAAAATATGAGGCGCGTTGTTAAATATAAACGTTAGATTTACAGCAACCGCCTTTATTTAATTAAACAGAACTTCATTCGTCTATATATTCACAAAAAGAGATCAGGCTCAATAAGTCTGTTCCCAAAATCTATAGATACTGCAACACACTATGTATTTAGGTTGAATACATAACATAGCATACATAACTTAGAGCGTTTTTGTTTTTCTTTTATTTTTATGAGGATTTGTGAATTACAAGTAGCGCTAACACTGTCCATTATATTGTTCATAATATTCATCCCAAAGCATACCAGCATAGTTTGAATATCTGCTATACTTTGCATATTAGTGGTAGAGTGGTGCTGTCGGGCTCGAGAGTTGATTATGGTATGTACGTTTCACAGCTTTTGTGTAAGCAGCTGTCATGCTTTATAAAAACATTATTTAAGCACTTTTAAAATCTTTACAGATTTCGAACAATTCCCGGACTTGTGCATTAGTCAGCTTGTTCCCGGTGTTTAGACCAGTGTTTATGGTATTGTAAATACTGATGACCCTTATTCTTTCCTTTCAATAGGTGAAACTCAGAGTTCAATTCTATTACAATTCCAGGATTGGCAGAAAGGAAACAAAAAGCTCAAAAGGTCGACACCACTATATTTAATGCATGTAAAATACGAGTTGATTCTTTGTAAATAGATCTAATAGATATCGGCTGATATAATGGGTGGCAGTACGGATCAATTCATTAGCGCAAATACAGGTTTACGTGACGTAGCTAATGGTATATCAGCATCAGCTTTACGATGATATAGTCGATAATTTAAGAATGTAATCACTAGCGGATTTCTTAGGACATTGAATTCACAGTGAATGAGATGAGTGTGAGAATGCGAGTTCAGAGTGTGTGAGCATAGTTTATTTTAGGTTTCGTCGCATGGACTCAAACGCAGCTGTAATTATATATTTTTTATTTTGGCGATGCAGCTAAAGGATGGACTTTGTTGTTCTTTGCCGACGGTCTGCTCGATTTTTTTCGATGCACGTTTTTTGGATGAAATATCCAGTGAAAATAATGTTATCAACTAGAGATAAGTCCAAATGGAGTACACATCTGAAAGCAGCAATATTCAATTCTCACATTCATGGATAATGTGTTAGAGAAGAGCTACATAATGTTTAAAGGTATTTAACACAGTGCTGTTGTCATGTCGGGGTGTATTATGGGCTAATGAGTTTACTTTGCGGCTTGAACGGAATTCAAGTCAGTCGGCAATTTTTTTCCCTAAATCAACGTTGCCTGTTTCCATGTAGAATAAAAAATGCTATATTAGACAAATGTTTGCCTACTCTAACTTGCCTTCTTTAAAAAAAATCTAATTTTAATTATTTTGGCTAGGCTGCGTAATAAACGAATATCCTAAAATAGCCCTGAAAAGGCAGAAGCGTTTACATAATGTCTACATTTTCTTGTTTTAACCTACCGTCAATTATTTTCATTATAAACGGTTTGCATTATGAACTTCGCTCCAGTGACTCTTTTTGAGTGGATTTTGGCTCATTTTGTAGTTGATTTAGGAGCATCTTTACTTTTTAAACTGGTTTATCCCGCTATCTTGGCAGTGTACTGTGAACCTGCTACTGTACAGTCCCTGACACTACTTCTCCACATGGACGTGATTTATCTATGGAAACATCTTGTTTGTTCCGCATATGCGTATTTAATACTTATAATCAATAACAAATAATTCAGATAAAATATAAAACATATATTAATCATATCTTAATTTCGAGTCTTACTTGAAAAACACACTGCTTTAACCGGCCAAATGTGTTTTGACACAGCAATCTATAGAATAGAGCAATGTATAGAATAGAGAAATTGACCTTATGCACAAACAGCCATTTTACGCATACTGTATTTTAAAACATAAACGAGCCTATTTTTTTGTAAAATGTACATGGATAAAATGAGTGGGCAACATGTTGTGTTTAACTCGTCCTGACTCCAAAGTAACTAATTGTTGTAAATAAAAAAAAATAAGTATATATATATATATATATATATATATATATCAGATCTAAAACTAATGTCACAATTAAAATCAAATATCTCAGGTTTGTGTTTGGTTATTTTAGTTCATTATTCTAAATGTGATTTATTTAATAAAAACGGCTATTTAAAAAAATCTAATAAAGCAGTAATCCTAAAAATAATAATACATAAATCTGCTTATCAGCCTACATACATAGTAATAATAGTCATTCGAATCAGAATTTTTATTTATCAAGATACGCTTGAAGAAATTTATCTTGAAGAAATTTAGGCTATATTTGTCTTCAAATTGTATCAAATAGCCTCTTATATTTAGAAATCAAGCAGTTTTTTTGATATATATGAAATGCGTCCATGAGCCAATAATATTTTTGAATATACAGAATGGCGAGCTACAAGGAAATCAGTTTAACAAAGAGGTTTTATTTAAAATAAGTGCCGGTTTAACATGGTCCCAACAATGTCAATATTTCAAGAGTATCAAAAGACAATATCAACGAAAAGAGGTCTGGTCATTTACGATTTTTATAACAAAGATTTTTTAACGATCTAAAAGCTATTGTGTCAGTATGATAAAAGCTAATATACACGGTGGATGAGTAAACAACAGACTGGGGGCTTCGGGCTCACAGGAATTATGTAAAAAAAATTAATCCGGTTGGTTTTTAATCACTAGCTGCAGTTTAAATCTGTAGTCTGAACACTTCTAATGGTCTTACAGCGGTCACTTGATGTGTCAGCTGTTTTAGGACTGAGTATGTGGAAAACTGAAAATTAATGAGCTGTCTGCACAAAAGCTCTAAAATAGCAAAACGGTGGACTAATATTCTTCCGTCTGAACACAAATGAACACTGTAAGAGTACAAAAATGCAGGTGCCAATCCAACACTACGTCGTTTCATCCAAATATGGAATTCCACACTGGGAATTTTGTGCAGGGAATCTGAATGGGATCCTTATTCTACAACACCGAGCCAAATTCTCAGTGCTGAATTAATACGTGCAGTAATGAGTTAACCTCCAGTACGAATGCGTGTCAGAGAGTCAGTGCGTCTTGACTGAAAGCTGTCTGGTTTTCAGAAAAGTATTAATAGGCATTAATGCTAAATTATACAGTTCCCATCGGTTCCATGAGGGATATTCAAAGGGTAAATATGAACTACAGATTTGTGATTAAAAAATAAAATTGTGCCAAATTTGTGTTTTAAGTTAAACTCACAGTAAAGAACGAATTAACATCTTCAGTGCGGATAAAACACGCGTTAAAAAATTTCCAACAGTCACGCCATGTGGCTTGATTTACTAACGTAATAGAAACATTTTAAATACTTATTGAATAGTGTTTTTCCTGTTTGGAAAACAACGCTTTTCATTTCTATAGACAACAAATACGAAAACAAAATGCCAGGACGTTCTGTTAGCCCATTAAAACTGGCAGAAAACTGGACAGCCGTTGAACACCAAAGGCATGATTTTCTAATCCACATACATCCAGCTAGACCGACATCTAGGAAAATTGGGGGGGGGGAAACTGTTCATTCAACCCTGGGGTGTCTTGTTTTCTTGAGACAGCACATACCCTGTTTCCATTTCTTGTAAATCAAGAGAGGAAAAGAAATGTAAAAGCGACCTTCCAGACGCATTAAAAGACGTTCACGACAACGAGAGCTCCCGTTTTATGGTATGCTCGATTAAATGTCAATCCGAGAGTGCAATGCCGAGTGTTTGGGTTCGTGGTCCCAGTACGAGTACAGCTCGGTCGGCTGGCGGGCTGCGCATGCAAACTGTAGGCCGGCCGTGCTATTCCCGGGCACGGGTGAGGGTGCTGGAGGCGCACCGCTCAGCTGCTGCGCTTGGTGCTGGTGGTGACTCACGCCGTTGTAAGAGTTCATAACGCTCGGGAGGCCCATGGCCTGCATACGGGAGTAGGGGTTGTAGGACGGGGCCGAGAGGCCTTTGACGTTGATGGCGCTCACGTCTGCGCTCGCCATCTGACACGAAGCGTAAGACGACATGGGCGGTGGAGGTGGTGGAGGTGGAGGCTGAGCGAGCGACCACGCGTTGTTCATGAAGCTCGGCTGGATGTACTTGGGGGGTGACAGGTAACCGTAGCCGTCCGCGCCGAAGAGAGACTTTCCAGGCTGGAAGTGTGCCGCAGGAGGCCTGAACGGACGCTTCATCCGCCGCCGGCGCCTGTAATTTCCCTTCTCGAACATGTCCTCGCAGGCCGGATCTAGCGTCCAGTAATTCCCCTTGCGTTCTCCGCCACCTTCACGCGGCACTTTGATGAAGCACTCGTTGAGGCTTAGGTTGTGGCGAATGCTGTTCTGCCAGCCTTTTTTGTTCTTTTCGTAAAATGGGAACTTGTTGATGATGTACTGGTAGATGCCGGACAGGGTCAGGCGCTTCTCTGAGCTTTCGCGTATGGCCATGGCGATCAGGGCCACGTAGGAGTACGGAGGCTTCTGAGACGGGTCCGCTTTCTCCGAGCTCGACTCGGTCCGGACGGGCTCGTCCTTCACGAACTCCTCCGTCTTCACCGAGTTGTTGTCGTGTACCATCAGAGCCATTGCGTCATCCTGTAAGCCGTGGTAAGATGCCATCGCTGCTGAAACATAACAAAAACAAACCAAAACATCAACACAAAACAAAAATCGAGACAGGTTAACTTAGAGCCAATGGAGATAAAAGGCACACGCCACGCGACTCCAGTTGTAACGTACCTGGTAATTTAGGAATTATCTCTTCTTCTTTCTTTGCATGCCTTTTAACAGCCAGAACTACTGAAGAGCCATGAAAACGTTGCGAACTTGTCCTGCAGCGTAAATGCCTCTCGGTATCGTCTATCACAACTGCGCGTCTGCACAGTCCAAAACGCACCGCGCGCTTCTGCCGCTTCTTTGCTCTAAAAGCGCAGCCGCTGCTTTCGTCTTCGTCTCGCTCTGACGACGCTCCGTGTTCCGCTTTCGTCACTTTCTCTCTCTGATCAACTCGCAGCCCGACTGATCTTCAACCAGAGCACTTTTTTTCATTTACCAAGTGTCAGTTTCCACTTTAGTTAAATTGCACATGGTCTTGAACAAACATTTGGTGAGCTACAGGTGAAAAACATTGTGCAGCATTTGTTTTCAAAACGTCTGGCAACAATTTCAACCTAAAAACAGCTAACCTAATTTGCCTTTGTGTGGCGCAAATTGAATTCATTCATGTTAAGTTGTTGCCAACTAATTTCAGAGAAATGCTGCAGGTTATTATTTCAGAGTTGCCTATATGATTTGAAATATGAATTGCTTTACATCGAATAACAGAATTAGCATTTGAGATCGTTAAAATGTTAAGTTTATAGCAATCTCTACTTTTACTTGATTGTAAATAGATTTAAAAGACCTATACATAATGTTTTTGATTTTTACTCTTAGAGAGGTAACTCCAGAAAAAAAGGTGTTCCAATAACGTTTAGAATAATATTTGGTTTCCTGAAGAAACACTTACTTTTAACAGTTTTGTTGTCGTTAAACAGATCTACAAAATAGTTTTTTATTGATTTGGGAATGAGTTCTAATTCTTTATAAAGTTGGTGAATGGTTAGTGGATATAGATAGCGATTTGAAGAGGAGGGTCGTGTTTGTGACCACCCATGCACAGTCGGATATTCACCACCAGGCAGGTGCAGCAGCATTGTCCTGTATGTCAACACCTTCCATGGGCTGCACTTTGCCTTGGTGCTCTGGTTGACCAGTTCACATCACTAGCAGGGAACCGTGTTGTCTCTGGTGAACGGTTATAAAAATAATAATAATAATAATAATAATAATAATAATAATAATAATTATTATTATTATTATTATTATTATTATCAGTAGTAATAATAATTATAATAATAATAATTATTATTATTATTATCCTCCTCGTATATATTTGCTAAAGTAGTTAATTAAAAAGAAATATTTACCTAAGTGTTGTTCAAATGTTATCTTAATTTTTTTCTGCGCTGTTAGTACCAATGGAGTGAAAAATTCCCCCGAGGGCATTTTCCATCATTGGGAGGGGCCCTTTAAAACTGTCGTGGGGTAAAAGCCCCCTTCGTCCCCATGATGTTTTCATTGTTTTCAGTTAAAACGATTTCCTCATTTACTCTTTAAACGCTTGTTGTTTTACTCCACCAATATCTTATATAAACACAAAAATCGACATCAGTCTCCATGTGCGTTGGAACCAGAAAAAAACCTAAAGACGTATTAAGCCGCGTGTTCCAACATTCGTTTCATTCATGCAGCGATAGTACACTTAAACAGATCAGTAAAAATATATATAAATTCACCAGCAGCGCTATTGTCAGAAATTCTATGGCATGTCAATACTCTTACCGAGCACATGGTTTCACTTTCGGAATTCTTCCTATTCAGCCGTTTGGTAGAGAAAAGCACCAAGGCATGTCATATATGAATCTATGCAGCAAAGTGTGGTATTTTAGGAGGATTTAAAACGTTGTTCAAACTTCCTGCCAGGCTCTTTGAAATGAGGATGTTTACGGTTCAGAGTGCAGGAATGCGGAGGGATATGAGCGCTGCAGGTCAGCAGGACAGCGCACATCCCAATCTCAACCCAGTCATTACCACTGTAGTCTTCAGACCATCCGTAATGCAGAATAAAACTTGTTTTACTGTCAGTCCTTCATGAGGATCGCCTTAACGGACACACAATGCCATGGCAAATGAGTTCAGTTTACAGCATTTAGCAGACGTCCTTATAGTGAGTAGCTTATAACTGATACACATTTACGCTGTAGCCCAGCATTTGAGAATTTTGCTCAAGGACCCAACAGTGGCATTTTGGCAGAGCTGGGAATTGAAGACAGGACCTTGTGATCAGTGATCTTAACCACTGAGCTACCACTGTTTTGTTTATTTCTTACATTCTGAGACCTTCTTGTGTAATCTGAAAGGACGCCCAAAGTGATGCACAAACGTTATCTTTAATTTTCCCCCGAATATGTTTTAAAATCAGTGTGTCCCAGTGTTTTATTTTTATATGTTTTTTTGTGTCCAAGCTATTTATTTTTCTGTTAAATAACAAAAGGACATGACCATCCATTACTATTATCACTGCTCACAAAAATAGGGGATATTTTAAAATGAATATGAAGAGGATTACAGAACGACTGCTGGACAATCTGATCCTGTCCATGCCATTCTCGGGTGAACAGTCAATGTGTGGCACTCTTGTCCAGTTTAACATGCTTCTGTTCACCTTTATGAATAAATCACTTACTACTTGATCATGATAATTAGGTTTGCATCTCAATTGCATAATCAAACCACTTTCTTTGACCTTTTATTTACTTTTATTTTACATTCATTAAAAAAATCTCCCAGCATTTTTGTGAGCAGCGTGGTACATTTATTAAACGCATTCTCAAATGCATCAAAATACTTTGTTAGGCATTTGTGCTTTTTAAAGTTCTTAACTGTTGTCATGCAGAGTAATGGGCTGAGCAAGACACATGCAGATCATTTATGGAAAACATATATAGATAAAAAGTCCCTAAATAAAATAGACTGCTCACAAAAATTAGATGGTACTTCACAATGTAATATCCCATAATGAAATATCCCCTAATTTTTGTGAGCAGCGTAGCTATACATTTTGAATTGTTTCATGGTTTTCAAATTATAAAATGATTATGAAAAAGAAATAACGATGAAATTACCTGTATGGAGTTAGGCTTAGGGATAGGGTTACCTAAATGCTAAAAAGATTTGAGGCCAAATGGTATTAAGGCTGGGCAGGGCTTAACATCATTAAAAAGCTCCCAAGTGACACTTGATCCAGGGGTGAACAGGACTGGATCAAGAAGCATAAGTTTTATCTCATTTAATGTTAGACTGATTCAGCTTGTACCTGCCATTTGTCAAACGAGAAATATGAAGCATTATATAGTAAAGATAAAAAAGAAGTGTTCTATACTCCCGACTTTTTTGTCGTTATTATAATGGTTATTACATTAAGGAAATCTATAGAATTGTTAAGCTAATTGCTATATGTAAGCATCTTTCCCGGTTGAGCCAACATTGAATTCTGAAGGTTAGATAACTGTGAGTGCACAGACATTAACAGATAGATATTCAACACTTAGCCTTAGCTTTTGTGTTTGTCATGACTAAGCATTCCTATTAGTGCACTAATGAACCGACGGGCACTTCCTCACGTTGTAAAGCCCAGGATTGACCTATGCCTTAAATTACAAAGCTGCATGGAGCACTCCTGTTCTTCCTGAAGGTGCTGCACAGTGCGTCTGCTTTGAGAATACAGGCCATGTTTACCTTTCTTATCACAGACAGGAAACTTATGGGAAGCTCTGAGCCGTTCTTCCAACAACTAGCCTGTCAAATTACTATAATGCATTGCACCATGGGAAAAAAAACATCCATAAATCATTACAGAAATTTGTGAGGCTGCTTCTTAGCCGACTTTTGTTTGATTGATATTTCAAAATTCTCCAGAGAGATGGAAGATAACAGCAGTATGTCCTAAACTCCATATCTGCATCTGTCTGTAGAGTTTGGCAGGCAGTGTGAGGGTGTGTGTGTGTGGTAGTCTATTAAAGTGCAGTCAGTGCAGCTCAGTCCATGCATTTTTCATACATGTAAAAACATTTACTGGGAAAAAAGATTATGTCACATTTCCATACACAGCATGGAGGACACTGTGTGGATCAAAATTTAGTGGATATTTCATTTTAAAAGTGAGCAGTGTAGATGACACAGTATGGACAAATTGATCTTTGTTTTTAGGCCTGGGACCTCAAATAATAGCTTGAAAAAGTGGGTGAACACCAGTATGCCTCAACATAATTTTAATGATGTGTCTTAAATGCACAAAGCATTACTCCAGCATCTTCCACTATCCTCTGCACCTGTAGCATATGAGCAACTACAATGCAGAATATATATATTTGAATAAATTCCAAGATTAAATTATCTGCATATAGCATAAAACTGGTTACTCAAATCACACCAATACATCAAAAACGCAGAATCTAAAACTACAATATTAAAATAAAAGGATTAACCAGACATTTTACTAAAGCTATTATTTAGTTTTATTCTGATTACTTCCCCTAAAACCTTTTTTTTTTTTTTTTTTTTAAATATCAGTGGATGACAAGCGCCACTGGTAACTGCTGGTAACAAATTCATCCAGCTGAAAATGCCACTCCATGTCTGAAAGGATTATAATTATATTACGAATTAAATACATCAAAAGTCTTGTAATTTTTTCCTGTGGTACCTGTTCATAGACTACAGATGCCATAGATGGAGATTAGGTTGAAAAAGATGGAGTATTCCTTTAATTATCTAAACTATATCAACAGTGATTTTACATGCTTGTATTAACAACAGAGGAGGCAGGAATGATTCAGTCAGTCAGTCAGGAACACTGACTAGCCGTTGCTGCTTGCTGGTCCGACACAAAAACGAGAGGGTTTGAGATCTATGTAACCACACCTAAAGGTGGCTTAAGCAATAAAGTCCTGGGCTCTGTGATACAGAGGGGGCTTTTGGTTTGATCCTCATCTGCCATGCACAGGGAGGAAGCGTTCTCATGGCTCTATTTCTGGTCCGTGCACTCTCTTTTGTTTCGCCAGGAGAGCAGGTGAAGTTGCTTGCATGGCTTTGATCAGGGGGACCAGGCCTCTGTAAACAAGTCATAACATGGTTTAGTTACTTCTAGCCTCTCAAGTAGCCTACATACATGCCTTCTTCTGAGCGGTTCAGCCAAAAGCCTTTTTTAACTTGACCCGAAGTCTGTGAGGCATGTGTGCAGTTACCATGAACAACAATTCCAAATAATGCCTGTTAAACTCTGTCTGTTTTTATAACAAAGAGAATTAAAATAAAAAAGATTGTACTTTTTAATGTTAGACTATATCACTACATTTGAAACAAAACTAGTATTTACGGTCTACTATTATTTTTAAAAACTTTAATAATTACGTTTTTGTAGTTATAGCATATTATATGGTACCGATATTGTAAACATTCTTTATGGGTTTTAACAGCAACCCTTTTAGACCCAGTTAGATATGTTATACCTGAGTTTCCAGTATATACTTCTGATCTGTTTTTCTCCAGTAAAGAAATGCTGGAGGGTTGTTTAATTTATTTTCACAAATCATAAATTTAATGAAATGTAATGAAGAAATTGGAGAATAAGTTATTCAAGAACACTATCAAAAGGGAGGCTGGTTGCAAAGGCAGGAAGCCACAAAACCCCATCATTTCCTTAAAATGACCAGCACGATAAATTTCAATTAAAGTCCTCCAAAATAAGTATTAACATAAGTTGAAACATATAGCGAGTAAAGTTTTGCACTGTTTGCTACGTATCTGTACGATATTGACTTCTGAATAATTAATAATCGTTGTGTTTAATTCACATGCACTCACAGCCTCCATCATTGGTACCATGATGATGACAGTGGTGACAGCCAGGCTCCGGGTCATTTTGATACTGTATGTTCACACCTAGTAGGAGTAAACAGGTGCACTGCCCTCATTTCTCTCACTTGTAGCTGTGGTCGTTTTTATGCTTCCATGGACATCTTTCTTCATCTATTCACCCCATGTGTCCAAAAAAGGGTCTCATCTGGCCGTAAACCTTTAATTATTTAATCACCCCTTTTGTTCTCTGACTTGGTCACCATTACAAATATGGCTCTGTTTTGGTCAACACATTTCTTTCAGTCCCTGTATTCAACATTTATGTAGTTTATCCACGTTAATGTTCACAGCTTGGGGTGTTTTTTTATAAGCTATTTATGGAACTGGCCTTCCTAATGATATCATAAACATTTATAAACCTGAATTTATCATAATGACATTTTATAATCACCCTATGGAATATTGTGTGCTTAAAACAGAGGTTTATGCACATTCGAATAGTCAGTATAAAATTAAAAAAAATCACTATTTGGTATAGTAATAATATTTTATGGTATATATTTTGTAATCACAGATATCCTGTGATATCCTATATAAACGTTCATCTAAAATATATAAATATATATATATATATATATATATAATAAGCTATATAAATAAAATTGAATTGAATTGAATCTAAAGGGATTATATTGGATTTCAATGTAAAGCTAAATTTAAAAAAAGTATACTATTTAGAATTTGAATTAAGACACTAAGATTTTAGTTTATAATTAAAAAGACATTTTGCAAAAGAGTGTAAGTAAATGGAGAAAATGCACAGGCTTTGTTTACTGTTAGACAGGGACAATTTGTAATTGTAATAAAAAAAATTTCTATTATTTGTTATTATTCTATTTTCTATATTTGTTTATTGTCATACTTTTAGCCTGCTTTATATTAACATTTACAGCATTTAGCAAATGCACTTTTCCAGAACATCTTGTATCTTGTAGGTGCACAGTATTTTATTCATGTGAAAAAGGAAAATCCACAAACAATTACAATGTAGAAGAACCGTAAGTTTTGAGACGCTCGAGATGGGACATCAGTGCAGGGCTGGTGGATGATCTGCCAACCAGCTTCTACTCACTCAAACACAGCCAAATGTGTCTATATTACGTTAAATTACATTGCATTTAGCTAATGTTTTTATTACTTACATAATAAGGACAAGTATACAAGGTAAAGAGTGAGTGCTCTTTGAAGAGCTCAGTTTTCAGGAGCTTCTTGAAGGCAGCGAGGGACGCCCCTGCCCTGGTAGCACTTGGCAGCTTGTTCCACCATCATGATTCTCAACATAGCTCAAAGTCACCACTGGAACACGAACCTCGGTTACCACGGTGGTGGTGACTGCTGTGCCACCTGAATGCTGAATAAAATCTTTATAAGCAAACAGATAAAATAATGTTCAGTAATTCATATAAATAACATATTCCCTTAGTCTACTTCATTGAATACTGTTATGATACTAATACTAATCCATACTTTTAAAATGTAAATTGTATTAGGCTGCCAAACGACAATCTACTCAGTTCTGAAAAATACTTAGTCATTTTAGATAAAGACTGTTAGGTCAGACATTTTTTTTCCACAAGAATAAGCTTCACATTGCCCATTGGAGGTTTTCACAATGTTTTGACATTAGACATTTCCATCAACTCAGCATTTATGGGATTTCTTAAATACTTGGGCCTCAGGCAACTTGCCTGAATTGCCTGTCCTATTTACCTCTGGGCATAAAGCCCACCCATACATACAGATTTAAAATCGGTCACCTCTCCTTTCAGCAACGGCTCAAAAGTCTCTGAGGCTAAACCTCTGTTCTATTCACATTCAGGAAACCATTATTAAAATTAAAACCGCAATAAGGATCTGTCAAACCAGCAGAGAGTTGGATTTAGTAAAAGAGACAAGAATATGAATGCTTTGGCATGTGTGGTTAGGAACGGCCACCAAAACCCAACTCTTCAAAGGCTTTTGAAAGTCGCCTCCGTGTATGGCTGAGCCGCGGGTGATAGCAGAGGCCGCATGCGCCTGCTCGTGATTTGATGTCCTGTTTATGTTGAACCTCAGTGCAGTTTTCCTGAGGGAAGCAGAGCCATAAGGGTTTTCCTTGCCATTTGTACTTATCCAAACATGTGCATGTGCAGAATTACATGAACAGAGCACACAAAGCATAAAAACAAAGTACATGGACACGTTTTTATGGTTTAAAGTACTCTGAGTTGAGTGGCCTCAAATAACTATAAAATGATTCTAAAAATTGTTTTTTAACACCCACACAAGTGGTCGAGAAACAACCCTATATCTCACCAATAAAAATACTAGGAACTGTAATTATGTACTATGCAAATCCACCATGACCCTCTGTTATATTATAATAGCGAAATAGCTAGCTAACTGCTACTAAAATGTTTTAGCTTGTTACAACTACACATAGATAGATGGATATGACTGATCTACAGTATCTATAACAACTGATAAATGAAGTGATTAACTTTATAATGTGATGCTCTGGGTAATGTTCTGCTCCTGGCATTCATGTGGATGGTATTTTTACGCAGGATCTCCCTGAACACCAAATACATCCAATCATGGTAACATATTCCCCAATAGTTGTGGTCCCTCAGCAGGATACTGTGGCCTGAACATGGCAAAGAGTTATCTTGGCATCCAGTTTCCCCAGCTCCCAATAATAATAATAAGAAGAATAAGAAAAAGAAGAAATTGCATGCATATAGCACTGTTCTAATACCCAAGGTCCCTTTACATAGAGAGCAGAGTAGGATGCTGGTGGGCCACATTAGGAAGGTGTACAGACACTTCACAGACTCCTCCAGAGGTCTTGTGAAGTCCATGCCACACTGGCTCAGAGGCTTGGCGCCACAAGGGAGGCACTAAGTCAGTCCTCCGACCAGTCCCACTGGCCCTCATACACAGCCAATCATATCTACCTTAGACCACCGTATTACACGATATTTGCCGCATATACTGTTGAAAATGACAAGTGAAATGTACCAGGGGAAAAAAAAAAAAAAACTTAGTCCAATAGTAGTAAATACTAAGCCAGTTCAGTGCACTGCCAATGTTTTGTAGTTCTGCGCTATGTTCCTCTGAGATTAGTCACTGCAATTTCACCCTTTATCTTTATAGCTTGACAGCTACCAATCTGGGTGGGTCAGGTCCGGTATGTGGCGGCCCTCTGATGTGGTCTAAGTAAAGGTATGAGTACTGGAAGATGCTCCTCTTCTTCACACTGGTCACATATCACTGGATGGAACACGAACTTTTGTTATCAGACTCTCAATTTATGACATTATAGTCAAAGTTGCACTATTGCAAATATAAGACTTGATCTAATTATCTGTATGTAAATTTGAATATTTGGCTTTTGAGGGTGTGAAACATAAAGAGTGATACAACTTCAAATTTACATTAAGATCACTTATCCAAAGCTCTTATCCAGAGATACTTAAAGATGTGCTTTATATTATTCTAAGCAGACATTACTTCATAATAGCAGCTAAATAAGCAACTGCCCAAAGGACACGATCTCAAGGAAACTCTTGTAAGTGTTTGCTGTAGGTAAATCTACAAACTAAAAGGAACTTTAAAAAATATTTAATTTATTATGTATTATTCAAATTATAAGTGCATTTACTGTAAGGGTTGAGTGAAGAACCGAGACTTTATAGACAGGGAGATACTCAGCTTTTAGGACATCCAGCGGAGGTTCATTCCACCACCTGGGTGCCAGTACAAAGAACAGTCTTACGCTTGTCTTTCTTTAATCTTGAGTGATCTTCTGTTTAAGACATTCTTTGAAATAGTGTTTTCTTGGAAAAATGATGTGGGTTCAACACCGACAACGATAGTTTATCACAAAAAATATTTAGTTTAACTTGAGTCACACAAACACTGTTTAGTGGATTTCACATACTGTCAGTATTAACGTATGTTCCTGGTGGAGGCTACATAATTCATATAGGTAGTCAGGTAATATGAGAGGTTCCATAACCAAGTGCATGGAGGTTGGGTGCAGTATCTGTGTGTGGGTTTCAGGGTTCATACAGGGACCGAGGGGACGGCTGGTGGCATGCAGGTCACCCCCTGTTGGGGGCAGTGGAGGGTCATTGCGCAGCGGGACCTTTCTCCTGGGGTCAGTCTCCGGCTGCAGTTCTAAGCGGAGGAAGGAGCTGGGGCGACCCTGGAGAGAGGGACCCCAGCAAGAACCGGTCCTGGCCAATGTGTTCTCAATCATAGGAAACGCAAACAAAAAAAAACAAAAAAACCGACAGACTTATTTAAGAAAGTCTGTGTAGCGTTCTGGAGTAACACCCCCCTTGATTCCTCTGCTTGCGCCACCCACACCCCGGTGCTGGACTCTCGCCTCCTGGTGAGGGGGAGGAAAAGAAAGAAAAGAAGGAAAGGAGAGGTAAGGAAAACAAACACCTTCCTTGTTAACAAGGCACAGAAGCATCAGGTTCCTGCTGTCCCCCTGTCTGACTCTCTTCTTCATTTTTGCCTGTCCGTTTTTTCCTCTGCTTCAGTGTCTTCTGCCTCATGTGTGTGTGTCTAAGGGTTCGCCAGGGATTTGCCCCCTGTGAAGCAAAACAAACAAATACAGAGCTTAAGGAGGTGCCGCTGCTAATGAGTGACAGCTGAAGTGAGACTGATGAAAGCACTCATAAGCAGATACACAGCTATAATAATGTCTAACATATAATCAGAAATCTGATGGTGCTACTACCTTCTGTACGCTCCTAAAAATCGTATTATAAAGTAATTCTTCATTGTCAGCTCTTCATAATCTTCCGACTACAATTTTTCCCACTTTTAAACATTTTCTGACTTTTAACTGGAAAGGAAAGGAAGTAATAGAATCCAATATTTATCATGTCATGTTCTACCTCGATCTTGTTTTCAAGCCCATTTGTTGGGTCCTGTAGTTTAGTGTCTGTGATTTTATTTCATTTTTGAAAGTTTATGTAAGGAAATTTGAAGGTTTCGGGTTCTGGATAACTTTATTTATTTGACTTTTCCAGATATTTTTCTTTAATCTTATCACTTGGAGGAAGCACATGGGCATAGCAGAGAGCACTGATACTGTGTGATGCTTTCTGGAAGATGTTGCCTAGGTTTTGAATGCGGGTTTGTGGTAAGTGGTAAGCTTCAAATCCACCACCAGAACATTGGGGGGTTTGAATCCCTACATGATAGAGTAAAGGGATAAGATGGCCAGGGCTTCTAATTATCTGCCCGCTGTGTTTTGAAGCCACACTTTTGAACAAGACATGTCACAAATTTGCAAGGGAAAGACAGTGCCCCTTAAAAGATAATACATAGGAACAAGGATTTCATGAACCCCTTAGTATGAGTCAGAGTCTTCTTTGATCGTCCTTCTCAGTTTTATAATAGCGTTTCCCTAGAGAGGCAAACGCAGGGATGCTAAATGCCTCTGACAGAAGCTTTCTTTTATGACTGTACTACAAGCAATTCTTGTGACAAAGCAAAATTCTTGAGTGTAAACACTGTTACGCAAAATCCCACAGAGGCGTAAGGAGTCTCTTTGCCATTCTGCTACCCTGACATGCCAATGAGCAACAACCAACCACAGACATGCATGTACATCTATTATGTACATCTATTATTATCCTGACTTGCCTGACTTAAATTAGCCCATACGTCCAGTTTGAGTCCTTCCTGTTTCACTGTAGTTTTTTTTTGGGTGTTTGGGGGGGGTGTTTTTGTCTACACATTAAAAAAATCTAGATGTCACATTCTAATCTGGCACAAATTGCTTTCTCTGCCCTTGTGGGCCAACAGCAGAGCAGTGCATTTCTCTTCCATGACTGATATACATCATACATCATATCATGGACTCGTGGTCAGTTTGCCAGTGTATGGACTATAGTGCTGGTTTTCAGCTTCGGGCCGAGCAGCTGTGCCTCTGGGTTGATAAAAACAGAACAGATCTCAGCAGGCCACATTCCCAGCACCTCTCCCTGTGGATTAGAGCTAACAAACCGCTGTACTAGAGCTTTATATGAATTCAGTTATAACTGTCAACCATGCTCATATTTTCCAATATAATAGAGGAGCCTGTCATATGTTTGCGTGTGGCTAGCTGGCTGGCTGAATGTACAAATACAGTAGTGAGTAAGAGGATGAGTGCAGATCATTTAACTGTTCCACATTTTACACCACTGAGGGCGATTAGTCATTTTCACACATGCTGCTACGTCTTTCTCATATAGCAATCAAGCATGACATGTGGCAGACAAAAGCAGGAACACCGTCCGCCAAGTGAACGGCCCTGTGTTTTGTCTCACCTAGCTGATAAAATGAGATTAAGGTAAAAGGGCTTGTTTCTACACTAGTCAACATCACATGCTTTTGAGTGCCAGTTAGGCGGACAGGTGACCTGCGCGTGATCTAGAAACTGAACATGCAGCAAGCATTGACAGCACTGCTTCCTTGCATTGAATGCATCGAGTTCAACGGTTCAGGTTAATGCCATTTATTCATCAGCCAGCCCTCAGGTAAAGAGACCCACATGGATGTTACCTTACATGTGGAACAAAGCCTTTTTCATTGCTGCACACACATTCTACAGTCAGAGAAGCAGCTTCAAATTGAGGTATTAAGGTACATGTCCTGGTTAATGGGGCAGTAGCTCAAAGGGCACATCACTTGTAGTCCTGTTTAGAGGAACTATAAAAGATGTATAGTTGGACATTAGGAACCTAGACGTCTGCTGAATGGGTGCCATTTGCTTGTTGTAACTCTTAAAAATTTAACTGAATTTCTATAGTTTTTCAAAACTGAATCTAACCAACACACATTTAACTATTCAGTCAGCCACATGACATCCACACTAAAAGCGGCAGACACTGAGCCCACAGCTAACAAATACAATTTTCAGTGTTTCCATCATATACCTTAAATTTGCTATTGCTTTACTGTTAAGGATAATTTGCTTAATAACATTTTCTCAGTTAATCCCAGATCTCAATCCAGTTAAAAATCTTTGGTGGAAACTGAAGAAAATGGTCAATGACCAGGCTCCAACCTGCAAAGCTATATATATATATATATATATCAGAATTGATTAATTGCATTTTTTCCTCTACTTGATCTTTGATCTAAAACCACAATTGTGGTCTACCACAACTTAATGCCAGATGGATTGGAATTTGGCATTTTTCTATGATTAACTTTATTCTACAAAATTAAACAATTAGAATATCTTCCTCCAAGAGTAGTGATTCCATAACTTTTTGTTATGGGTTTTCATATGGGATTGTACTAGAATAATTTGGAATAGATTCTGAACAACACAGTGATAGTTTTATGTTGTAATCATAGGCATGTCTAGCCCCTTTTTAAAGTTGTTCAAACACCACTTGAGTCTCATCACCTCTAAAATAAGTGTAAAATTGAAAATTATAAAATCATAGAAAGCATATGGTTTATACACAAAGTTTTAACAATACCACCATTCAGTAAAATTTGGCTGCTCAGCACCCCTAAAACTCCTAGCATTGCACCTGGTTGTAATTGTTTGTGGTGGCTTCCAGGTTAGTTATTACGGATTGAAATGTTGTCGGTTCCAATTGTTGATGACACAGTTTAAGCCCTTAATCTTAAACTGCTCAGGTCAATGTGGATTTGAGTAAAAATATATTAAATTGGATCACCATCACATCAACAGCAACAACAATAATAATAATAATAATAATAATAATACGTTTAATTTATATAGCGCCTTTCTCAAACCGAAGGACGCTTAAATCAATGAAGATGGACTGTGGTGGTGAAGTGCTTGTTAAGGTTGTTGTTTGAATTACATTGTAAGATCATATCAGCTGAGCAAGTTGCTCTGAAGAAGGAACGCTGTAAATGTCAGCACTGGATCCATATTTAGTATTTATCCTATTTAGTTTTAATGTAACAGTGGTATCAGGATACCTCTAGTTAATGCCGGTAGACGCATGACTAGTACCTTTACTTCTAATAGTCTAGTCCATCTCAGTAAGGCAGCTGGAAGGGGCATAGTTTTGCAAGCAGTATTCATTATGAGATATGCAGCGCAATCCAGTAGGTCTGCTCTCCAATGTTAAATGCCACCATGGTCCCAGCGATAGCACATGCTCTAGACATAACACACCACCCTTTGTTTGGAATTCCAATTGTCATTTTTTTCAGCTGCCTCAGAATGGTACCGCTCCTATTGAATGGTGCCACTCATAACAGTGACAGAAAAACACTTCCGCATCTCCATAAAAAAAAAAAACCTGAACAATAAATTATGTTTCTATTTTGGGCATCCCAGAGTCACTTGAGAACATATCAACAAAGATGTTTGTCTTGAAATACAGTATGGCCTATCTAGCCAAACACTAGCAGCTCAGTTAATTTATCAGTAAGCTCTGCTAGATCCAATGTGCTAGAATGTTTACTACTACCAAACCATGTTTGGATCTGACAAAACTGATATAAAAATGTTTTGGAGCTATGTAGCGAACCAGAAATGGATGTTGATGTCATCCACAACCCATTTTGTTTTTGTAAATACATGGTTGGTTCCTCTGGTTTTGGTCCCACACAGATTAGGGTGTGATCCTTAACACTAGTTGGTGTCAGTGTGAAGTTTGGCACGCTCACCTCCAGGTACCTCTCGCCTACCAAAAACATACTAATCAAAATTTTGCCTTGGTGTGAATGTGCGAGTAAATGTGTTTTGAGAGATTCTGGACCCACAGGGTCCCTGACAGGCATAAAGTGGTAACGGAATATGATCTGCACACGTCAGATCTTAAATACTGCAGTCCAGTTTTGTCAGTATGCTTTAGGGTAGTGTTTATTGCATCTACCAAATTATATCATGTATCTACGTGGCACGTTGGCGTAGTGTGGTCACCTCACTAGATGTGTTGCCTGCACAAAATACCTTTACAAATACTGCTCATTGTATTGCAATTTTGGAGGTAGCCTCCAAAGGTAAAGATACAAGGGAACCTTGTGTTTCACTCTAACTTGTGTCTGTCGCAAATAGAGATTGATGCTGAAAGTGACGTTAAATAAATAAGATAACCAAACAAACACCATATAGCTGAACGGTGTAAAGTCATACTCAAATAATCAAATGACTTTTATTTTTGCAGCTCACGTTGCCAAGATTCTACCTCTTATGCCACAGTAGTGTTCTAATGCCACGTAACTAAACGTAAGTAAGATGTAAGTAAACATTTTAAAACTGTTGGCACAATTGAAATTACGTTGCTTAAGCATGTCATTTAAACCAGTATGAGTACAACAGACGCTTATCACAATAGTCTTAATGTTGCCATTTTAGGTTCAATTTCCCAGTGCAAACCTTAAGTAGACGACACTGGATAACAAAACATGTCTCAGCTACTCTGTTAGCCTCTCTGCTCAAAGAGTTGCATTATAGGTGTTTTATTTTGGCATTAACAGATTTTCGTTTATTTCCCTTTGTCGCTTATCAGTCACAGATGTAGTAGACAGACATATGTTTTAAATGCAGCTGTATTCGTTAATATGTTGAGGCTGCCTTTGAGGGCCTTTCTTGCCCCTTCTCTATCGGACACTGAGACCTGCATCAGTTCACCGTGTTCTGCCTATATCTTGGTACATGGCGTGACACAGGCACAGCAATGTGTGTGTGTTTGTGTTAGGTTCTCCGTGCTGCTCCTTCGGGAAAAAGACTCCCACTTGAGTCTTATCAGTTGTTGACAAGCAGAAGCCGATAGATTTGGTCATGTCAGCATTGCTGATACACTAGCTTGGTCAGCTAAATCTGGCCAGAAAATTAAAAAAAAAAAGCTTTTCATAACTCCCTGTCATCCTTCCTGCAACTGAATGGCATGTTGTTATGATTTAGCGTGGCTCTCTTACACTGCGTAAGTACTGTTGCTCAGTGCTTGTGCTCTTTATGTCCGTTTATTAGTCACTCGTCATAACCATTACGCAGGGGACTGTTTTGATCGATCAGACAGCAACGGCTGGTAATCCTCTCGCAGTTGACTAAACAATATCGTTGTCGTTTTGTCAAGAGACCCCATCACACCCCGACTTCCACCAAGCTTTCACTAGCCCCCTTTAAAGCATGCCCTGTGTGACCCCTAGCACAGGAATGCTAAGCCCAGCACAGGAAGCTGCTCAAGTGCCTAGGCATATCAAAGCGCCCAGGTGAGTGACAGGTAAGCCAGACCCCAAGAAGAACAGACCCTCCCTCACTCAGCCACAATAGTGGCGTACACCTGTGCTAAAGTGGGTATGGGTGTCCCAGACGAAACCCACCCCCCACCACCAACACCAACACCCAACCGTGCTTAGACTTGACCCTGCAAACGCACACACATCACACTCCTTGCAGGTGTTCACTGGTATTGTTAAAAGCAGGTAAGCAGAACCATGGCTCTGACACTGGATGTCCTTGAAGGAGTGGGGTGAGGGGCAATAACTGTAGGTGCTGTACATATAAAGCGTTTTGAACAACATAATCTTTGTAACAAACCAAACAAAAATGCAAATAATTAAAAGACCAATGATGGTTGCAGTGTGTCTTATTTTATCAGCTCTACTGATGATCTGTCTTACAATATTAATGTGCTTTTACAATGCAGTATCAGTGCTATCCAGACATGAGTTCACTGATATTAGTCAGTTAATGGATCCTTTCATTATAGCAATAGTGGCTATATATATATATATATATATATATATATGTGTGTGTGTGTGTGTGTGTGTGTGTGTGTGTGTGTGTGTGTGTCTAGACGTCTAGTCTGTTTTTTCTTTATTTATGAAATGTCATTTTCAGCATCGTTGTCCATATATGACAGACATGAGGTTACATAGATACACACGCTTACTCCCAATTAGAGTCTAACATCATCATTTCATCTAATGTGTATCTTTGTGCTGTTCAATGATACCAGAACACCTGCAGAAACCCATGCAGACACAGGGAGGACTTACAAAATCCATTCCAGTCCGAGGTCGGGATCGAGTCAGGGATGCTTGAGGTGGTGAAGCAACTGCACTAGCTGTTTTGTATTTGTAATTGCAGTAATCTTTATAGAATTCCGTGCACACAGAGGAGAAGATTGAAAGACATATATATGACATTCTCACTAGCACGCACAAACTATACTGAACAATAAACAACATTAGTAACATAACACTTTAAATATCATTTAGCTTCATGGTTAAGAGTAGGGGTGGGCAATATGATGATTTTATAGTGTTATACTACATTTTGTTATAATGATGAGAATATCATAAGGGCTTAAAAATATTGATCAACTGCATGGTTCATTAACAAGAGTGTAACAGTCCTGTTTAATAAGGGCAGCACATTTAAAATCTAAATCAGTTTACTGAGTATGAGATAATATTTTAATACTAGTTTTTAAGAATCTTAAAGTTGGTACTGGTGAATTTTGTGTGATCACATGTATCATGATAAAAAATTGTGTATCATGAAAATGTCCTTTTATTGGAATGTAATATTTTTTTTTTACCATATCACCCACCCCTAGTTATAAATCATGGTTTTGTAATGTGCTCCAAAGAGACATGTATGCCTACAATCCCATGTTTTGATTAAACTGTATCTACACATTTTGCCTTGCATTATTCAAGTAATAAGACAAAAACAAAACAACAGAAAATAATTGAATGCTTTATGGAACTGAATTTTTTTACAATTTAAATTACAAGCATCAGACTGATTGGATATGTCTCCCTGAGTTCAGGCTTTGAGATTTGTGTAGAGCTTGTGAGATTGTTGTCCCATGCACAGATTGATCAGTCTCAACAATAACAACTTGTAAAGAGCTTTCATTTCCTCACTGACCTGCTGATAGGCTCCTTGACCAATATTCTCTTGGCCATCCAGTTTGGATGGATGGCCCACTTTAGACAAAGTGTTGCTGTACACTTATCACATCTTCATGTGTGAACAATATTCTGAGGGATACTATCTTTTATATGTTTATTTGTGCATTTTAATGGATTTATCCCAGAGCTTCATTTATTTCTAAAGTAAGTAGTTGTTGGTTTGTACTCGAGCAAGTTTATAATGACACTGTTTAATACTTTACTAATTACATTGTAATAAATTGTAACAATCGGATGTCGAGGGATAGACTGTGTAAATAGGTTTAGTTTATTTTAGTACCAGGGTGAAATGTGACAAAAGGTAAAGATTCATGGCGTACGTTGATTTTCTGCAGGCACTGCATGAGACAAGTTTGAGCACCTGAAGAGTTGCACTGTTCATGAACCGTACAAATGTTTGCTCTAGTGCTAATCCCAATGCGGCAAACGTAAAAGAAATGCATTGGTGTCACTTTACATGATGTCACCACACAGTGTCTTATTGTATATTTGTATATACATTTGTATATGTGTATACTGTATATTTGCATGTCTTTTTTTTTAACAAATTACATTTTTACATGACCATCAACACAATTTACAGTACTTGGTTATATCTTAAATATTTGTTTTATACAATATGAGTTATTTCTGCCTATGCTTGACCATTTGTGTCTACATAATAATAGTGAAAAACAGATATGCACTGTGCCAGCTCTTAGAAAAAAAAAGCCCAAATTTCTGTGAAGTGACTAAGCAGCATGCCCAAGGATAAGTCAAGCAATGGAGCATCTAGAAGATTCCACTAAAGTTTCTCTGTATCTAACAAGGAGGGTGGGAGTAGACTGGGAGTGTTTAGCTCACGTGGGGCTTCGTTACATACTCTTGTGACTATAAAAATACTATAACTGCTTATATACTTCAACTATTACTATTATCTGCTTGATGCTAACTTGAAACAAAGGGTATAATTGGCCCAGCGTGAATCCAAGCAAAAAAAAAAAACGTTGGCATTACCTTTTAATAGCTTGTCCCACTTTTGGCACACAGTGGCTGCACAGTGGCTTTTCCCTACCCCATATATAGTGCATATACATAAATTACCTACCTATACTTTACTACTACATTTCTGACTGTAGTCCATCTACTGCTATGCACAATGTGCCAGGTCCTATTTACCCATCCATTACTGAAAGTGGAATAGCATAGTATCTAGTTAAGACCACGACTGAACAGCTTTGGCTTCTGAATTCTTTACAGCTTAGATTTGACACGGTGACTTGGTAGTGTGTACTACTTTTAGAATTGATCTGGAGCAGCAGCATAGATGAGATTTTCAAATGATTGTCTATAAACATATCTAGCAAACAGTCGGGAGTGTTCAGAAACTGACACTGATAAAGTGGCCCATAAGTGGAGACTGTTTTAAAATGTGAGAAAAAGAAACGTTGTTCCAGACAGACTGTTAACTGTGCATCAATGGAAAATGTACATGTAAGTACTTCTCATACCAAAGTATGTCCATCTGTCTTTAAGTATTCAACATATTATTTCCCCAAGAACTGCAGTTAGATAACATTAAACTTGTTGTCTATCATAATAAAAAAAATTGCCTTTGATGTCCCCCTACTATACTTATTTAACCTTTTGAACAAAATGAGTAACTAAATAATTGCAAATTTATTATCGTAATAAGTCTTTGGTAACAGCAAGTGTTTTATACAAAATATGCATATATATATATATATATATATATATACACACACCATATTGAAGGAACACAGTTTTCAACACAGTCATTAAAGGTCCATGACTTTCCAGGTGCGAATCTGTCACTATGAGTGTTTCTCCCCCCACTCGCCTCAGTCTTCCCGGTCTGCATTACCAGATAACATTACCAGCACCCTGGGGGATGTTTATGCTGAGAGACATGGGTTTTCTGTGATAGCTACCAAGTTAAATGCAGTAAATATTATCATGTAGCTGCTCAATTGTGCCTCACAGGAAGCAACCCTGCTGCAAGTGGCTGTTGGTAGTTGTAGTAGTTGCACTTTACGGGTGAATGAAATCAGAAACAAGCAGTGCACAAGCCAGTTTTATTATTGGCAGGTAAAAACATGGCTGAACATGCAAATAATCCAACAGCAAATTATATATTCTGTTTATTTGGATAAAATATACATTTTTGAATTGTTTTTTTAACATGCCATGCATTGTATGTGGAAAGTCAGATTCAAAATCATACATGCAGGTGAAAAAAAACTCAGTGGGTGATGTACAAAGATAAATTTAATAGTAGGAGTGAGATAAATGGAAGTGGAATGTCCTCTCAGCCTCCTTCTTTCATTCAGAGAGTGAGCCTAGCCATTAAGCTCCTCGCGTCATGCCTGTCTATACCTGCCTTAAGCCTCTGCGGCCCCATGCTAAATCGAGAGGAGAAATAGGCTGCTCTATCTTGTCCATGGGTCCTATCAGAGCTGATGGTGTCATCACTGTCTGGAGATTAAATGCGGCTGAGTCAGAGACGCTGGAGACTTGGAGCTTGGACACACTGGAAACAAAGAGATAAAATTATGGTTGGTACCAATGATTTGTCAATCTTTTCCAAGCTGCCAAGCCAAGCCACCTGAATGCACTTCAGATGAATATCTTCTGTGTAGGAAATCAAATTTACTAACCTCCAAGTTCCACCTGTTCTGGATTTAAAGTCTTGCTCTAGCATCCTTACACTTTTATGCTTGCAGAAGTTCACTTGGAAAATTGATCAGGGGTTGGCCTTAAAAAAAGGCAAAGGTGGACTTAGTAGGCAGGTGCCCAAAGAAACTGTCTGAAGAACTGCCAGTGGTTAATCTGAAAGAAATTGGGTAATCAAGAAAAAATGAGTATAAACACCTGTTAAATCTTAAGCAGCATTACATTTCCACGTACTTACTTGTCCTAACATGACGCTGATTCAGCCTACACAACAGCTCCAAAATTGACCCTTACCATGCCAACATTCCTTCAGACCCAAAAATCCCCCGATCTCCCTTCTACTGTCTGAGATGGTGGCTGAATCACTGCAAACGAAAATGAGATACTGCAGTTCTCTCCCTACCTCCTAGAAATGAAAAGAACAGGGCCTCTCTGCAGGAGCCACTATCATGAGGAGGGGCGCTCAATGGAGGATGTGATGCAGGTGATAAGGGTGCAAGATGGTTGGGAGTTGCTTGGTTCAGTGCCAGGCTGCTCTCCATGCATGCTGGTATTCGTGACTGCTCTCTCTGTTGCCAGAGCTGACTGGCTATAGGTGGTGGGTGCTCTGGCTTTCCCCGGCAGGTAAACGATCATGGCTGATAAGCAGCTATTTGGAGGGGTGAGTGAAAAGCATGTTCTGGGAGGATGATTGTTCTGTTCAGGCTAGGTGACTAATTCAATTGCTTAGTACAGCAGAACCTAATTTACACCTCACAATAACGAGGGAGTATTTCATAATTTATTTCTAAACACAGAAGTAATGCATCTGTATTTTGTAATATGCCTGTTACACTCTGTTTCCTCTTCAAACACAAAGCAACAAACTATCCTAATTAATTGATTACTGAAACTTAAAGGCAGTATACTACCCCAGATACTCCAGCCTAGCATGATTTACAACAGCAGTTGCTTGGTGAAAGTGCTAAAGTTTTCAAAACAGGGTTTAAGCAGATCAAAAATGTACAGTCTCAATCAAGGCGCTTCACTCCTAGTTTGGTGTAGGGACTAACAGCTGGCTCTGGAAGGCCCACCCAGACATGAGTGCTAACTATATGACATCCAGACCCCAAACAGCTTTCTCATGTTGACCCCCCCCCTTCCACACACACACACACACACTTCAGCTGGTTGCCAGGAGCAGGTGTCAAGAGCCGGAGGAAGGAATTTGCTGCTCAGAGGGCAGAGGGGTAGCGGGTGTGAGTTGATGGCTCTGTCATTGCTGTCAGTTTAGCTGGCCTGAACTCAGTTTAAATGGGTGTAACACATGCTTAAGTGGGCAACACAGAGGAACTGAACATCTCTGAGTTGAGACAAGTGCCTTTCAATTAAAAACACAATACAAATTACTTCCTAAATGCAAGATGCAAGATGAATGTCACACAGTGGAATCAAAGAATGGAAGTATATGACAAAGATTAACTAAATAAGAGAGAAATATTCTATTTTAAGACACAGATTTTGACAGACATTATGTCACGTATATTATAACTGCATATAATTTTTCTTGGCAGTTTTTAAGAGAATATGAATGATAACACATTTACATTTGATAAAACATTTTCTTTCATTCATGGTTAGTGGTTTGGTGAAGCCATTTATTAGCAGACAATTGAGTTTGCCCTTTTTAAATCATAATGACAACAGAAACTACCCAAATCACCCTGATCAAAAGTTTACATACCCTGAAAGTTTTGGCATTATAACAGACACAAATTGTCACATGCAGGTTTAAATGGCTACTAAAAGTAACCGTCCTCACCTGTGATCTATTTGCTTGTAATTAGTGTGTGTGTATAAAAAAGTCAGTGAGTTTATGGGCTCCTGACAGACCCCAGCATGTTTCCACTGTGTTGCCACTGATGTCGTTGGATTACGAGCCATGGGGAAAGCTAAATAATTATCAAAGAATTTGTGGGAGAAGATAGTTGAACTTTATAAAACAGGAAAAGTATATTAAAAGTTGTCAAAAGAATTAAGAATGCCATTTAGCAGAGTTCAAACTCTAATTAAGAAGTGGAAAATGAGGAATTCTGTTGAAACCGAGAAAAGATCAGGTAGACCAACAAAAATTTCAGCAACAGCTGCCAGGAAAATTGTTCGGGATGCATAGAAAAACCCACAAATAACATCAGCTGACATACAGGACTCTCTGAAAAGAAGTGGTGTGGCTGCTTCAAGATTCACAATATGGAGGCACTTGAAAAAAAAGGGTTGCAGGGTCAAGTTGCCAGAAGAAAGCCATTACTGCGACAAAGCGGCCCGCTTACAATATGCCAGACAGCACAGAGACAAACCTCGACATTTCTGTAACAAAATTATTTGTCATGAAACCAAAATTTAACTTTTTGGTCAGAACTATAAAGGCTACATTGGTAGAGGAGTCAACAAGGCCTATGATAAAATGTACACCATCCCTACTGTGAAACACGGAGGTGGGTCGGTGATGTTTTGGGGATGTGTGAGCTAAACAGGCACAGGGAACTTGGTCAGAATTGATGGCAATATGAATGCAGCATTTTATCAGAAAATACTGGAGGAAAATTTGCACTCATCAGTCCGGAAGCTGCGCATGGGACGCACTTGGATGTTCCAACATGACAATGATCCAAAACACAAGCCAAGTCAACCTGTCATCAGAAAAAAGTGAAGGTTCTGGAGTCTCCTGACCTCAATATCATTGAGCCACCATGCAAACCTCAAGCAGTTCATGTAATACGGCCTAAGAATTTACAGGAACCAAAGGTATTTTTGCAAAGAAGAATGGGCAGCTTTACCATCTGAGAAAATTAAGGCCTATCACAAATGACGTCAAGCTGTCATTGATGTTAAAGGAGGCAATACACGGTATTAAGAGCTAGGGTATGTAAACTTTTAATGAGGGTCATCTTGGTAGGTTCTGTTGTCATTGTGAATTCAAAAATTCAAGCACAATTGTTCAATAATAGATGGCTTCATCCAACCAATAACCATGGATAACAGAACAGTTTTTGTATTATCATTTATATTCTCTGAAAAACTGTACAACTGTTCATATTAACTCTGTGCTCATAATTGAATAACATAAAACTGAATATTACAATTCATACCCAAATCAGAAAACGTTGGAATGGTATGAAAAATAACATTTTTTTTACCTTTATTTCATCATAAAAAGAACAAACCCAATATATTTCATGTTCAAATTAATTTCATTTATTAATAAACAATTATGAATTACAAAATAAACATTTGTTGGGACTTAGGACTAGTGATAAAAAATAATAATAATGATGTAATGTCAATAGGTGATTAGAATCATGATTTGGTACAAAATCAGTATCCACTAAAGGTCAAGTCTCTGGGTAGCAATGATGAGCAGAGAATCTAAAAGTTTGTCAACAAATGTGTAAGAAAACTACAGGAATGTTTAAGAACAATGTTCATCAAAGACAGAAAGGATTTGCATAATTCTCCTTTAGAGTGCATTATACTGAATTATTAAACGATTAATAGCTGATAGAATCAGATGAGCAAGGGGTGTGGACGGGGTTCAGACACTACAATATAAAGCTACATTCACAAATGCCACTTAAAACTTTACTGGGAAAAAAAAAAGCTTTGAAATGAAATGTTAGCCTTTCATAGCAAACTTATGTGGGCTCGGATTGATCTACGATGGACCATCAAAGAGTGGAAATATGCATAATGGCCAGATGAATCAGTATTACTGATCTGTTTTGAAAGAAATGCAGGCTGTGTTCTCCAGACCATCCAGACTATTATCAGCTACAAGTCCAAAATTTCAGGCTCTGTCATGGTATGAGGCTGTGTCAGTGCCCTTAGCAAAGGTCAAAGGTCATTAGCAAATGATTATAATCACTTGTTGTCATCATCTGTTTGAAATCACATCAGAAATTTAGGTTTTTTTTTCCTCCTTACTGGCCATAAATGAAATAAAATCCCAACCTTTTCTTAGGCATGTGTTGTAAGACTGCAGTCCAGGAATGGACTGCAAAGCGGTTGTATTTAATATAGCTACACTACCAAGTCATGACTGGTGCTTCAGTATAGGTCTTCATCTCACACATGTGTTATGCTTTCCAAGCTAATTAAAACCAGATTTTAATATCTAATACACTTATACAAGGAGGCACGGTGGCGCAGTGGTTACCCTGGTCTCCTCATAGCTCCAGTGTTTGATCTCAATCTCAGACTGTGTCCAAGTAAGTTAACTCTGGTTTCCTCCCACAATCCAAAGAGATGCTTTAGGTTAATTAGTGTTTCTAAAGTGTCCTTATAGTGTATGTTACGATGGATTGGCACTTTGTCTAGGGTTGTTTCTGCCTTGTGCCATGCTGTCAAAGCCGCCAGCTAGGCGTGCGTTTATTTACTTACTTCTTATAGAAAAAGTGAGGGACCCATTTTATTGATTATCTTCGATTTAGAAATATGGATCATTTTGACTTGATCTACTTTAGGAAGCAATGTGTAATTAATTTACTCAAATCAGAATAACAATTTTTTTTTTCGCCTTGGTATGAGCGGTTATTCTAAATGTATTTTTTATAGAACACTTTTATGAATTTTTCATTTGGGTAAATTAAGCATTTTTTATGTGGTACCACTTAGCAGGGAGGGATTTTTTTAGTCAGGCAGTGAAGTCAATTGTAAAATGAAGTCAATGTGGTTTTTGTTTATAGTATGGATAGTGCAAAACCTAGATGAGTTGAACCATGAGTACCTGAATTTGTTTTACTCCACTTGAAAAGTTGGATTAAGCCTAGAAAAAAACGCTTTCTCTCATGACTTTCTCACCTCAATACCTATAAAGTCCCACAGAAGTGTCACACACGGTTCACCTTGCAACAGTTCCCTTTTTGATTAATATGAAGATTGGATGAGCATTACCTACATAACATACAGGCCCTGCTCTATCAGCATTCCACACAAAAATGCATTTTAGTAAGTGTTTATAAACAGGTTAACATAATTGATATCCCTTTAGTGTGATGGGGTGAAAATGTTAAGCTTATTAGACCTCATGAAGTAAATTAAAGAAAACAAATGTTGCTGGAAATCCTGATCAGTGCAGGATCAGGTTTCTCTGAAAGCTTCCAAATCTTAAAATACAACGGCAGTGCCTTCAATTTTGGTGTGATGTGGAAAGCAAAAAACAACACATAAATAATCTGTTTTGTTTTAGAAAAACAGTGTGTGCTTTAAAACTTCCATTATAGTGGAGTTTCAATGCAATTCAGGGAGTTGTGTTAAAAGTCATATCTCTAATGGTTCACATTCTACAGATGTGGATAGAGATTAAGTTGACAAACACAGTATCCCTTTAAGCTTTGTTCGTTTTTTCGAGTGGATAATGCCTAACTGCATTAGGGTTTGTCACAGTTCTCAGTTGCTAATTCTCTTCGGTTTAAGCTGTTTGTCTAAAACCAGAGTAAGGATGGAGCTGCTCCTTTGAAACGAGTTCGAATTACAGTTAGACAGGATTTAGGATGTGGTAATAAGAACCCAGAAAATCATACTTTTCCATACATTCATATCAATGGACAGAACACATAAATGTATGCCGCAGTGTTAACATTCAATGCTGTTAGCAAGCTAATCACTGTTGCAGAGTTCATGCCCCTGTTTGTTTCCCAATGCTGTTATTAATCTAATCGAAATAAATGTGATGTCTTCAAACTTATTGCAACATAACCAAACACTCAACCAAGCTCTGACATGCAGACTAATTAGATTAGATTAGACTCTTTTTCCACAGTATAAATTAACACAACTGGACATTTGTACCAGAAAACCGATTGATTTCTTCCACTGGACATAGCAATGGTCCTAGATTTTGGGCTATTGGGCCCATCAAATCTAATGGGATTTTGTATTAGTGACTTCATTGCTTGGTATATGTGCTCTCGAGTTTGGTATTCAAACATAGTGGAGACAATGGCCAGAAACTTAGATTCCAGCATTCAACTTGCTGCTCTTTACTGAAGCTCGGATTCTAAACTAATTCTAAACTCTAACATTGTTTAACATATTTTGTATCTACACTTTTTTTTGTATCACACATTTTTGTGAGACTGCAAACAGTGAATTTCAAACAAAAATAAGTATTCTGTTCAGTTTAATTTTGTATCATTTATTATTAGTTTTATTAAAGATAAAATAATATCTTATACATCGGGCATCGGTCACCCTGCGCGGTCATTAAAACGCTCATATCGGTCGACCACTACTGTGTATTATCGTCTGGTTGCATTTGCTGTATCATACGACTTACAAAAGTATATAAACACAATCTTTCTATGGTGGAGTTAATTGTTTTTCTTCTTTTTTCATTAAGAATCCATTAGGTTTGTTGTAATTCCATGTGAATGTGGTGGTAGGCAAAATCCTTAAGCCACAGTTGTTTGGATTATAAGGCTCTGAATAAGGAGGGCTGCCATAAATGGTGCCATATTTATATGTATATAAGGCACTGCAAAACTTAATCTTAAATTGTTTAATTTACTAAATCAAAATCTACGACCAGGATATTCAACTTTTTCAAGTTCATTTAGGATGTTTACAGAATGTTTAACACATTTTGTTAAATAGTCCAAACACACAATTCCCTCCAATGCAGCTTTTCAAATATTTAGTATGAGCTTTTTAGAATATAAGAGCTAAGTAGCTAACACTTAGGATACCTGTAGCTAATAATATCTCCATAAACAGCTTAAACCAAACAAAAATAAATGAATAATGCAGCTGTCGCCATTGGCTTGCTCATTAGGGACAAATAGAATTTAATTTGTGACATTTGTTTATACATCAATGTAAAGCTGCTTTGTAAAAAGTGCTATACAAATTGAATTGAATGAAAATTAGCTAATTCTACCATATTGTTTTGGACACCGGTATACTGGTCAACCAATCACCAGACGAGCAGCATAAACTAATTTGGACTAACATGGAACCCATATGATCTTTTGGGCTAATTGATCAGCATAACAGGATCCAAAACTTTGCCAAAAATATGCTCTTTTAAAGCAGGGAATCCTGTATTGGTAACAGGTACCTTAAGGTATGTGTAAAAACCCCTAGGCTATACCCATGGCTAAACCTAAGCTAGCATCCAATGTAAGCTTTATTACTTAGCACTACGATTCAATTAACACCAACTACACTCATTTCAATTGAAAATAAATATGTTTTACAGTAAAACATAGCTGCTAAAGTACCCCCTAAAGTAATCGTAGCTTAGCACTGCAGCTCAATATTTAAATGTACAACATGCGAGCAAACGCAGTACACTTGCTTATATTTGCATTTTGAACACTGCCATGTTGCTCATTAGCATGCGATGCTAGAATGATGGCAGTCTGGGCAACCAGCATGCAAACATTTTACAACAAGCTAGCTTTTACTGCTGAACCAGTAACACCACTTACAAACATAAAGTAGCTTAGACTAGAATCTCCTGAAAAGGCTGACAACAGCTATTGTATTAGCAATGTGGAAATGTTGGTAAATACACTAGCATCCTGCTTTGTGCCTCTATGTGCATTTGGGTGCTACAGACTATTGGATACTTTCTGTCGATGAGTTGCTCATTTAAAAACAACTGATATCCTAACAATCGCATAAAACAGAGCATGAAAATAATATCGTCCTGTCAGTATAAGGAGCTTGCTGACATTAGAATTTGCGACAATAATGACCACATGAACAAAACAGCATGGCAGCAGATCAAAGAGGATGAAGACGCTCACTGGGGTTTTAAAATGTATATTATTATTTTTTTAACATAGCTCCAGATTTGTCGCTGTATTCTGTAATCAAATATGAAAACTCTCCACATAATCAGAATCCACAGTGAAATGGCGATGTTGGTAACTAGCCAGCTACATTGATGTCATTTAGCAGACACCCGTACACAGAGCGACTTACAATTAATACAGATTAGAATTCAAGCAATTGTGAGTTAAGGGCCTTGCTTAGGGACCCAACTGTGGCAGAGGTGGATTTGAACCCTGAACCTTCTAGTTCATAGTCCAGTACCTTAAACGCTAGGCCACCACAGTCCCATCTAGCTATCTTTCTCCTGCTGACTACAACATAGCCTATGGCTGCCTGTGTTTTACCATGACAACTAAATGATTGACTTAGAAGCATGTTTCAGCTCATGTGGAGCTAATGTCGACATTTTTCATTCATTATTATTATTATTATTAGTAGTAGTAGTAGTAGTAGTAGTAGTAGTAATAGTAGTAGTAGTAGTAGTAGCTTGTATAGGTGTTATGGGTTTAAATTTCCTATTTTTAGATTACAGGTTTGCACTATATAATTAAACACATGAACACACCTGAGTGTTATGTGGTGGCGTAGTGGTTAAGGTACTAGACTCTGGAACAGAGGGTTCAAGATTCAAATCTCACCTATTCCAGGCTGCCACTGTTGCTTGGACGGTAAGACTGTATCAGTTGTAAGTCACTCTGAATAAGGGTATCATGAATGACATAATCGACTTCCTGCTTCACTGGGGTATTAATGTGAGGTAACACACAGACTGCATTTTCTTAGTCATTAATCGACACAGAGAAGATTCGACATATCATATCAAAGGATTATGCATGCAGAAGGATGGTAGTGTTTTTGTAGTCAGTCTAAATGTACTTTCGTAGAACCACAAACATAATTCCCGGATTACTGTGCTAAAACTGCACACTTGTTGGAACTGGGTTGGATGAGTTAGAAAGTGTTTTTGGCAACAAGTACTAAAGCTGCATTTGGCGTAAAAAGAATGGGAACAAGGTTACATCAACACCAGTCAGTCACATTGACACTGGGACTATTCCGAGTCACCAGTTTACCTAACGGATGTCTTTGGGATGTGGGAGGAAGGCGGAGTACCCAGAGTAAACCCATGCTGACGCCGGGAGGACATGCAGACTCAACACAGGCAGAATCTAAGGTTGGGATCGAAATGGGGATCTCTGGAGCTGTGAGGTGACCGCACTTACCTCAACAGTGACCGTAGCCATTCAGAACATGTTAGCCATTCACACTGTTAACTATGGTGGGTGAATTTTGATATTGCAGCTGTTTTGAACCTTCAAAGTTCATGGAAAAAGTTCATGAGATTTTTACTATGGCTAAAGATCCGGCCGTCTCTGACAACTGGGTCATGGTTGTATCTTAAAGCGGGCACTAAATATGTGTCATAACACAAAAAGGGTTAATTACCCTAAAAATGAAAGCTTTGGCATGACCATCACATTCCCCTAACGAAAAACA
Organism: Parotocinclus haroldoi; assembly: GCA_034779995.1. Classification (NCBI taxonomy): domain Eukaryota; kingdom Metazoa; phylum Chordata; class Actinopteri; order Siluriformes; family Loricariidae; genus Parotocinclus; species Parotocinclus haroldoi. The sequence continues at coordinate 8,429 of JAUZST010002288.1, read as the reverse complement.
TTTTCCCTCTGTGTCTCCTGATATGTGTATTTTAACTGGTTAAACATTAAAGTCACACGATTTGACCCAGGAGCCAGAAAATATTCTTGTCCCTTAAAGTTTTGCACACTTGTAGTGCTGGGCGGTAATACCGATTTAGGCAGTACACCATTTAAAATTTCCTGTACAATATTAATTTTTCATATGCTGCCATAACATAGCGCAGCTGGTACAACAGCTGGAACACTTTCATATTGTTCACTCCTAGAAGCTCTACTGAGCACTGAGTAGAACGTGCAGCTCACTAGCTAGCCAGGTAGGATAGCATACACCTGTTAACAGCTGAAAGAGACTGTCAGATTAAAGAGCGAAGAGCAAAGATGGAGGATGAATAAATTTAGACCGGAGATACAAAAGAAGAACGTGTACCCAAGATAGGAACTGTGTCTGCAGTTTGGATTTAGAGGTTTTTTTTTTTTAATCTCACAAAGACCAAAAGGTTATATATTGCAAAGCTTATCGAGCCACTTTCGGTAACTCTAGCAACTAAGTCCAGCAATATTGGAATACAGAGAGTGTATGAGATTACAGTTGTCAGATTCAATGCCATCAACCAGTAGCGCCAGTGAAACAGTGAAGCCAAAGCCCCGGATATCACTTGAAGGCACTGGAAAAAAACTGTAAAAGCAAGCGATGGAGCGACATTACAAACTCAGTAAAAATCCAGTCGAGCAAGAAGGGTTCAGATTAAAATACTGGATTCGAATTATGTTTTACCGGGGTGAATATACTTTAGCCAAAAACGGCATATCTCTTTCATTAAAATCTGTTTTAAATATATTGCAGTTTGCACAATAAAAGCTGTTTACATTCTGCAATTGTTTCATATTACAAAGGCAATATTTTGAGGTGAAGTAACCCCAATAGCAATCAAAGCTTCCATTATAGACATGTTTTTTCAAATATATTCTGTGTATTCCTGACAGTAGAATACGCTATTAGCCTGTCGAAAGAGCCCACACTGTACATCGGGACAGAAACCAAGCCATGAAGTCCAAGGAACTCTATAGACGTGATTATACATGATAAGATCTAGGCCAGGATATTAAACCATTTCAGTGCAGTACCATTTGAAGTGCAGTGGCCTTTCTAAAAAGGTATCACAGGGACTCTTGCCTGCGCACTGGGTGATGGTTCACCTATCAGCACGACAAAGACCTCTCTGACTGCACTTGAATATACCAGAAGCAGTCCAGACTCTATCTCTATACTAGGTTTGTGAATAGACCTAAATATGAAAGCTCACAGACACTTCCCATTCAAGCTGATGGAGCTTAAGAGGATCTACCAGTAAGAATGGGATGGCCAAATCCAGGTGTTCAAAACTTGTAGAGACTTACCTACAATGACTCAAAGCTACGGTCGCTGCCAAAGAGGCTTTTACCAAGTACTGAATTATGGTTCTGAATTCCGATATACATAAAAGATTTAAGTACTTTTTTTTTGTAACTTTACAGTGTTCTGAAAACATGGTTTTGCTTCGTTGTTATGGATTATTGAGTGTAAATTAGGCAAAAACTGCAATTTTATGCATTTCACAATACATCTACAGCTCCATAAAGTGTGCAGAATGTGAATGAGTTTGAATGCTAAATACAGTTTGTATAAAAAGTTTGAAATGGATCTATCTTTTTGCTGATGGTTTATGACACTGGTTGCAAGGCCCCCTTTAAGGACCAAATCCACCGTTTCCAGCTCTTTTCTACCTTTCACCCCATCACCTCAGCGAGCTCATGTGAAGGGCACAAAGTTCAGACCTGCCAGACTCAATAAAGCCTGAGTGTGAGTCTGTCCCAAAGCTGCCTGAGGCCACTGGACACAGAGTCGGGCTACAACCTCAAGCTTCCACGGCTATGATTCTCATCATCAGTGATCGTAACACAGGACTGCTTACACCCATTACCTCACAGAGGCATGGGCGGATCAAAGTGTGGACACGAGCCAGGGAGAAGTAAATTAGATTTAGAAGAAATGAGAGAGGGTCTTAGGTTGACAGAGGGTGGAGGCAAATGGGTTTTAATTTAGAAAACAAATTGGTAACCAATTTATTATGCAACGCAATCCAGTCTCTGATGGATAGGGTTTTTATATGTGCACCGAGATCTCCCGAGACATATTAATGCTGGCGACCTTTGGCATGGCTGCAGCTTAATCTGTATCCTCAGCACCCTATTTAAGAAAAACGCGTTCTAGAACAACCTGTTTCTTGTTTAGTCTTGAATGAGATTCTGCAAGGTTTCCCAGTCATTCACATAAGAATGGCTGGCTCAAGGTCAACTTGAAAAGAGATGCTTGGCAAAACCAGCAGCCTGGCCTGGAATATTGGAGATTAACACAAAATGCAAATGCAATAACCATACATCAGCCATGAAGATTTGTAGATCGGCTGTGTGTGTGTGTGTGTGTGTTGTGTGTTGTGTGTGTGCGTGTGCGAGCGCAAGAACTGAAGAGCAATAGTGCGAGAAATGAGGTGAAATCTGGAGAAATGTGACCTGGGTTTGCTCCGGACGGCCCCTCTCTTTGGGTGAACCCCCAAAATTCATCAAATTGGATCAAGATGACATCAATAATAGACTCAAGCTGGAGTGTGGAGAGGACCAAATGATCCATACACTGTTTTTTTTTCCCCCGAACAGCACATTTCAACCGCGGTCACCACCACGTTATGACATCAAAAGATTCATCACAGATGTCAACACATTGACGGAGTACAGGACTGTTTCATCTTATTTCAGGCCTTTATCACATTAAGCCCCGCTTCTATGATGACTTTAAATTCTATTAATGACTCACCCTTCTCTCTCTGAACACTGAAAGTCTGAAACCATTAACTATAGCCAGCCAGTGGACAAACACAAAGCAAAGGCTCACAGCTAATATTCGGTAAAGAAGAAACATGAGATGCCGATTCAGGTCGGCGAATTACGGGACACCACATACCTTATCTCGTGTGTATTTCTGCCTATCATATCTAGCTGTGAGGACTATTGTGACCTCGTTGTCATGTTACCAAGGTTGCTAATCAAATTTCGATTATTTTTTCCTGGTCTGAGAATGTGAAGGCTCAAGATAAAATCCACGCCTGACCCGACTGCCCGCTGAACACCCTTTTCTCCTCTTGTGCATGATGAGGTCAGCTCGTGTGCAATTCCTGAGATGAAAGACAATCCTCATGTTTTGATTCAGTAAAAGTGAAGGAAAATCAGCTCTAGGTAGGGCCTCTTTTAACCAACATATGGGGCAAAACTGTGTGAAATGACAGCGATGTTCCTCATGAAACACGTTTTTAAGCTGAGGGTCTGTTAGGACTTCTTATTGTTAAAAGTCTTTATCTGAAACAAATGCCTATGTCAAATCCAGCACCCCTTTCTAACAGCAGATGGACATTCACAGTCCAGCACGCACACCACCCAAACCACATCCACACCTCCAGCCATCATTCATCGACTTCATCCAACATGAGAAGTGGATGCCTGGACCCTCAGCACTCGGTTCCATTCAAGCCTCCATCACTAAAATAACAGCACGCATCCTTCCATTGTAAGCCAGTCAGGCCAAAATCCTGCACGCGAACGACCCTCGCTTTGCGGCTTGAATGTGCCGACTTCCTGCGTGTGTAGCAATCCTGATATATTTTAGACACTTCAGTCTAGTTTTACCTTCCATACAAGCTGACCTCTTAAGTACTTACAGGAAAGTGCCTTCGGATATGGGCCGCATGTCCACATCCTATTGAGTAGACAGTTGTTGCAGAGCCGGTTTAATGCCTTGGTCTCATGGATTCAGTATCAATCTGAGAAAAACAAGAAATGAAAACAAAGACTTTCAGTTGACTAGTTTTCCTTTAGAATATTTAACTAAAATAGATAAAGTGCATTAAAAAGATCACAGTAAAATGGATCAGAAAACCAGAAAAATTTAAGTCCCTGATCGATTATTCAGCAAAAACTAAATTAAAATTCAGTTCAAATTGTACATAAAAACGTTGGTATACTTGTATGCCTGAAACCGTCAATGTTATGATAGGTTGCAAAGTAGGGCAACATTTTATTATTGAAAACACTGTAATATTTAATTGTTAAAGTGTCTCATTTGATCTCAGTTCATGTTTGACGGTGACCCCGTAAAAACAGAATATATAAGAAATAACACGAGTATTAGAGAACACACAGTATATTCTTGAAAAACTGGGAAACAGACGCTGTGTAGACACAAGATTTATTTGTTTAACAATGAGTTTTATTTAGACGCGTTTACATTCATACCTGCTTAATCCAATTCAAGGTTTCCGAGAGCATGGGAACTACCAGCAGTACCAGCTCTAGCCAGGATGCCACAGCACATGCATGCACATAGTCAAACACACTCTAACACTGACACTTTAAAGAGACAAATTAACCTATCTATGATATGTGGGAGGAAACCCACACAGACAACACAAGAACCGGGAATCAAACTATGGCTCTCTGGTGGTGTGAGATGACCGTGCATATTATTTATGTCACCCTGCCATTTCCAGTAACTTTAAAATGTCGTATTAATTATTACGTGTCATCGTACCATTCGATGTGAGGTTCAGTGTTGTACAGATTAAATGCTTCAAAGTTGCAGTAATATGTTTTGAAAACATAACGGCACATTGGTTTCTCAAACGAGTTCCAAAATACGACCTGTTGTTGATGTTTTTACAAATACATTTGTTGCTTTGTCCCGGTGGTAGCATTCACCTAGGTAAGCTGATTTAGAACACGCACATCATATGGGCTGTAGAGTTAAAATAATGTTCAAATAACATTCCAAAAACATCCTAGAATTTTTCTTCACGATATGTTACTCACAAATGACCTCATGTATTTCTTTCACAAAAAGGCAAAAGAGGGTAAAGCTAGGCCGTTACAAAAATAGCAAGACCGTTATTTGTGCAGTTTTTCATCATGCTTTCAGTGGAGTGTTCTTACAATGTTATTGAAACTAACATAAACATTTCAATGTTGCAATAGTATGCTTATTATGTGTATTGTAGCACATTATTTAACTGGTTAATTACTTGCCCTGGCAAGAAGAAAAAAGGAAGAATTAGGACAGATATTAAGATTAGCCTGTGTAATGTTACAAAAATAACGTTCCTGTATGCTCTGAAGTGATATTTCCATAATAGCTCTGGGGCAGTGCTAATAGGTCCTTCCAATGACAACATTTAGAGTTACACAAAAAAATAACTATTGTGCAAAATGATACAACCGTTGAATTATGTCTAATATGTTCAGTGGCACAAATTGGAGCTTCTGTGCCAATTTGGACAGTTTTGATAGGTTACCCTGTAAAGTTCTAGCAATAATCTTAAACTAACATTTTCAATGCTATTAAAACACGAATGTTTATAACTTTTAGAGCGTGTATTTTTCTACTGGCAAGGAAATTAAGCATGACAGACCCCATTATTGTGTTAAAACGATGGTTCTACACTGCACAAGAAACATGATGTAATGGTTTTGTTCACAGAGCTTTTGGAAGTTTCATATTCTACGTTACGCAAAAAAAAACAATAACATTGTAGTCATGTTTTTCAACAGTTCCGCCGGACAAAATGCTCATCTAACATTGTAGAAATAGTTCACTCGTTCAAAAAAATACTACTGCATTATTGATGTTGCTCTGTGTTAGCTGGGATAGTTCCTGAGGACCTGGGGTCGAACCGCAGACAGGGCTGGAAATATGTTAATAATGTTTATCATCATCATCGCCATCTTTATTTTTATACAGAAAAAAAAATAACATTCAAATCAGAAATTCTTTTAAAATAGTCAGGAAACTTTAAACAAGCGTGTCACTGACGATGTAGGATTATGATCCAGTCATGCCATTTTAAACAGTCTCTGCAGTTTTACTAAGAAAACACATCACAGTTAAACTTCAGCTAGGGAAAAATCTAAGCGCATGGACTAGCACCCTGGGAGCACTTTCGCCTGCGCCTAAAGCATTCCGGGACAGGTTCCGGACCCCCTGACCAGGATTAGCAGGGTCAGTATGGGAATAAGGAGCAGGATTAGTGCATGAGTAAGTTTAACTGTGCATTCTTCTTCCACTGACAGAAAGGTGTGGGATGTTCTGTAACAAACTTGACAGGTTTTGGAAGTCTAGGCTGTACTGTGTAACATAACGTAAAAGCAACATCCCAAAAACAACAAGATTTTCTCCCCCTCTGGCTAAAAATCAAGGGCATTATTTGAACAAACGTGGCAAATAATGTTACAACGACAATTTGAAAATGATGTTCTACAAGGTTCTCGAAAATAAGATCTAACGCTTTCACGCTTTTATCACAATACCTTCAGTATGACGGTCAGTGTTTGTATAGTTGGGAAACGGTGCTGCAGTGTTGCAGGAATGTTTATACAGAGCAAGTATAATCACACAGGGAGCAGTCTAGGAACCGAACCTGTTAGGTCCCATAGCATTCAGAACGTGTCAGGAGAACATCTGTTCCGTATTAAACCAGGGATGAAACAACATTTTAACGCACAATTTTAGACGTGAAATGCCAATCCCATCCTTCTCCCAACCCATCATATCAAAGGCACCTTCCTAATAATCATAAGCGCATACAGTGTGTCTTTCTTCTGTTTACTTTTCTTGTGTGTATCTCAGCCTTCACATGCATGTGGGCGTTTGGACAACTGATTTCAACTCATCTCCTATTGAGTCCTTCTCTGCTATCTGGAGTGGAAAAACACCTCACACAGAGACTGATAGCTGATTCCAGCTCACTCTTACCCCCTCTGCTAGGACTGAGCTAATTACCGAACAGCAGCCTGAAAGGAGATCTGGCTAATTGGTGATGAGGGATCCATTTAAGCGTCTCTCAGCCTGGACCTAATTAGACCATAGAAGTTAAAACAGCCAGACTAACTGTAATGTTCACTGAAATCGGAAACTGTAGGAGTGTGTGCCTGTCTGTGGGTGTGTGTGGGGTGTTTGGGGGTGTTCACAGGCTTAGTGTATGCTGCAGGCGAACCGGAGGCTAAATTTCGTTGTATTGCGTAAATGTATTGGTAAATTAGAAAAATTAAACCCTGTGTATAAAAATGTCTTCATATTTTTGAACTAGATGCATTGTACATTTATGTCATTTATTAGACATCCTTGCCAAGAGCGACTTACGACTGATACAGTCTTACAATCCAGGCCATTGTAGGTTAATGGCCTTGCACAAGGACGCAGTGGTGGCAGCTTGGCAGAGCTGGGATTTGAACACTATACTACTTTCTAGTCCGTAGTCCAGTACCTTAATCACTAGGCTATGACAGTCGCAGTTTCTTTCATGCAGATCCTTTCACAGGCTAATTTACTATTATCACAGAGAAGAATCTGTACATTAGCGTGTTTATTGCTTCTTTGAGAAAAACCTAAAGAAGTCTAACAACATTTAACAGTGCCTTATGGAGGCTAAAAATTGTTTTTATTTTCAGCGTTTTTCAGTGTTGAATTGGCTAAAGACAGCGCCTTACTGCACGTAAAGCTGCTTGCAATCCTATATGCCGCTAAAGTTGAAAGCTGAAAACTAAGCTTGCTTATATGGTTAAGTTCAGTATAGTTCAGTTATATGGTCAGGTTAATCAGGTACAACAGTTATTGGCACTGAAATCACCTAAATACACGAATTACATTTAATATGTATAATAGACTTTGTTGTATATTTGTCAAAACGTATTTGCATTGTGGCATATTTGAATTTCAAATGTATACTACGCCTCCACTGGCGCTTAGGTGGTGCAACGGTCTGGCACAATAGCCCCATACTGCAGGGACACGGATTCAAGCTCAGGCACTGTCTACCTATCAGGTCGGGCATCAGACAGACACAACTGGCTTCACCTAATTCACATAAATTACATAAAATAGCATTTCTACACTGCACAAGAATAATATACATAATGTAATGGTTCCACCTGGTCACGTCTTTGTCAACATTTGCACCTGAAAAAATGCTCATCTAACATTGAAATATTTCACTGAAACTCCATAAATGCCAAACCTGGACAAAAAGTGAAATCTGTTCCCTAACATGGTCCTGCTTTACCATTTTTATGGTAAACAAAATTATTTCAGAATCATTCAAAAACCAGGCTGGAAAGGTTTTCTTGGTTAGCATTTAGAACTATTACTAGATTCATAACTTATAAGTTACACACATTTACATTGACATTAAACTTACATTATGAAAGGGTGGCTGGGTGGTTTAGTGGGTAGCACCGCTGACTCACAGCAAATAAGGTCCAGGGTGGAGCGACCTGGATCCCTACTGAGTTTGCATGGTCCTCCTTGTGTCTGCATGGGTTTACTCTGGGTATTCCAGTTTTCTTCCACAGTCCAAAGACATGCATGTTTGT
>JAUZST010002287.1:0-18190 GCA_034779995.1 Parotocinclus haroldoi | reverse complement strand
AGACAGACACACACAGACAGACACACACAGACAGACACACACAGACAGACACACACAGACAGACACACAGACACACACAGACACACACAGACAGACACAGACAGACACAGACAGACACAGACCGACACAGACAGACACACAGACACACACAGACAGACACACAGACACACACAGACAGACACACAGACAGACACACAGACACACACACAGACAGACACACAGACACACACAGACAGACACACAGACACACGGACAAGAATCTGATCCCTTATTTACAAACTCTCTATTCTCCAATTAACCTGTTATTTTTAGAAGACCAGTTAGAGCACAAAAACGGAAGATGACTGAACAGAATTCGTGAACCACTTACATGAGCGTACCAATCCTTGAGAATGGCCCTCACCAAACAAAACATCAAAAAATGTCATATAATAAAGCACTAACTGAACTTGCTGCATAAATTTAACAATGAGATTTACATCCTCTACCAGTACCCAATTCAAAGCCATCCAAATAGCATGCACTGATTGATTACTAGAACTACTGCTAATAATGCAGAGCAATACTTAGGGAGTTTAACTGAGAATTTAGACAGCAGAACAGGATGCTGGTGTAGGGGGGCTTCATCAGGCTCACTTTACTGGGGCAGACGCTCCACTAAAATACCGACAGTAAAAGAGCACATTTTGTCCCGGGTTTCTGAGCAGAACTACAGGACATGCTGCATAAATTCACTAAACGAACTATATTTCCCACAGTGCCCCAGCATCTGTCCAAAAGCTTGACTGGCTTTCAGTCAGAGCCAGTTTTGGGTTTTCAATGCCACACTGTAGACACGCTCCAGCTAGATAATAGCTATACGTTTTGGCCAGCCACTCCTAACCATACAGGTAAGCACAACCTAGTGAACAACAGTCGTTCACTTTACCGATTGAGGCCTTAATAATTATAAAAGGAAATCAAAATATGCCTTTCAACTCTGGACATTGTGTCTGTAGACAAAGGATCAATTAAGAACAGGTTTCATGTGTATTTTTACTTTACATCAGTTTTGTTTACATGGTATAAATGTTATTTATGTTCATGAATATTGATTTACTTTACATTAAGTCCATGCATAAATAATTATTATGTTACGATTATAGTCGGCGCAAGTTTGTCTGCCAAGAAGAAACTTTGCATTTAAGTGTTTAAAAGTTGATCATTCATTGATTGCTCTGGAAACTGGTGCTTTAAGTGAACTCATTCTCTCTTTGTTGTGTGCAGCCAGAAAGACGCATTTAAATTCCATAAGGTTCTGTTAATGTGTGTTTATAACTGAACATCCATGGTAAGACTTTATAACAGTTTAGGCTTTGGGTGCTTTTGTAGATGGCGTTGTTTCACTTTTGTTTTAGTTGTATCCCTGATGCAGTTATTTATCATTTGCATGCAGTTTTTAATTTTTGAAAAAACACTTTATTATTATGCTACAGTAGCAAACTGTGACTATGGTAATGCCCATTTTGGTAAATTACTTGTTCTACAGAACATAATTTGGTTGTTAAAAAGTGTACACCAATACAACCTACAAAAGTATTTTATTCTTCTTATTATAATACTGCTCTACTAATTTATTATGTAAAATATTTATTAGTTCATTAAACTAGCAAACACATCAGTAATGTTAGTCATTAACATAATTAATTTCTTATCTATGGTAGCATAACAGCCATTTAAGAACTAAATCACAGCCTATTTAGAGTTTAACAGACTAATGTTTTATGCCTATATGTTCCCCTATGACTCACTAGCAAGCAAGAGTACAGCTGTGCCCCTCTTAATTCTGTGCACCCCACAGTCTGAAACGTAGTCCAGAAACTCCCCAGGAAAGTCCTAAACAGTGCACTATGTAAGTAATGTAAACAAACTGAGACAAAGCTTCTGCTTCTCAAACTTACAACTTACCAAGTCAATGTCAGATAACCATAGTGGCAGATGTTCTTCTTACACCACTCAATATAATGTTTATGTGAGGCCAGGTGACAGGAACCCAATCCTATATCCACAGCAGAAACCTAACGACAGAAGGAAAGAAACAACAAAACATTTCAAACTCTGGCAAAAACATAACAAAAAATTAATTAATTAAAAATACATATAGATCACATTTTCCTTTTTATTATATTATCTTCTTAAATTATTCTATTTAACATTTGCACATCTAAACTATTAAAAATGTATTCAACTATAAATGTACAGGGTGAGTCAATAGCCATAGCACATGCTACATCGTCTACTTTTCACAAAGACTGCCAAAACCATTGCAGAGGTTTCTTCATTCATTTCTTCGGATGACCACTACACGGCTTTTCGTCTACAGTCCCAGTTTCTCCCAATTGGGCTATGAGGGATGAAACAGTGCTGTGTGAAATTGGTGATGTTTCTCGGTGTCCGTTGTTGAAGTCTGCGACAATTCAATATTCAATCAGGTGACAAACAGAGACAATTCTGGTTTTCTTTGATATGCAACCACCTTCCTATTGGAAAAACTTGCCCTTGATCCAATATGGCAGCTTTCATGATGGCAGCCATGTTCCAGACCTGGCCCGAAAGATAGGTTCCCTTACCCATTACTTACTAAGGTATTCAGATATGACATTTTCCCTTTTGTTTCTGAAATAAAAGAGTGCCCTGTGACTTTTGACTCATCCTGCATTATTTAAGTAATAGATCTCCAAATGCTTCTCAATACTTGTGTGGAAGTAACGGTCTAAAAAAATGTCAATGTAATGTTGCACCACTGCCACAAGGTGGAGGAGTGACCTTAAAAACTAAGAACTAGGCCACAGGGAGAAGACACTGCGGTACACGTGGCTGTTCGTAAACAACCATTAGAGCTAACATTTTCAGCTGCTAAATTCAACACTACCAATCATGTGATTTCATATATAAACGGTATATCTATGAAACAAGCCACACACACTGATGAGAAAATACTGAAAACCAGACTATTAAAATTGTTTTGTAATGATTTAATGACTATCAGGGGTGTACCTAACCTGTAAAAAGGTCATTCAAACCATTCACAATTACACCTCGATGTGTTCTTCAGTATGAAGTAGTTTCAGTATCATGATATGGTTCTATTTACTTAATTTTTACTATAACTTAATATACTTTTAAGTATTTATTTAATTAATATCTAGGCCACCCATGGAGGATGGGTCCCATTTTGAGTCTTGGTCCTCCAAAGGTTTCTTCCTTCTACTTTCAGGGAGTTTTTCCCTTTCCACTGTCACCCTAGGCTTGTTCAATCTGGGATTGGCCTTTTAAGATAATATAATATCGTAAAGCCGCTTTGAGACAATGCTCCGTCGGAAAAGCCCTATATAAACAAATTTGAATTGAATGGTAAGTATTCACAAAGTGCTGGAAGGCTTTAGATAATCGGCTGAAATAAACATTGACTCAACTAAACTGGATATAGATATTACCCAGGAAGTGTTTTATACAGAGCCCTAGCAATCCGGCGGGTTTCATTACATCAAAGATAACCCAGAGGACTAAAGGGTGGGGAAAATTAGAACCATTTTCCATTCCTCAGATGAGTCACTGGCATAACCACAGACCTCATAGGGACTTAAGAGATAAGCCTGTAGAACTTCCATAGTTGCCATGACAATAAGAGAGCTTGAGACTTCTGCCCATAATCCAACAGACAACAGGAAACAAACCACAGGCTCTCAGAAGTGGCCAAGGGAAAACCACCTGCTCACTGCCTTTAAAGTCCGCCTTTAAAAATAAAGCTGGCTGATTACCTCGAGTCTCAAATTGCTTCCCGAGTGCATGAAACCATGAAGACTGATTGACGGTATATTTCAATAAAACAATAATGTGTGAATTCTTAGCTTTACTTACAGCTCTGGTACAATAGCAATGCCTTCTGGCCTACATATTTTTATAAAACAAATAAAATAAAGCAATTAACTGCAGTAAATAAAGCCTGCCGTGTGTAAGAATTTGATATTCCTGTCTTATGTTGACTACCAGACTGTTTCCTACTTGCATCTTTGTGAAGAATTTCCATTGACAAGAATTACAATAAAGGACAGGAGGACTAATGCTCCACCTAATGCTCAGGAACTTAAAGTTTGAAACTTTTGGCCCTTTTGGGGTTTTGTAACAATGCAAAGATGCAGTTACGGTCGTCATAGGGTCATTTGGTCTTCACAATTACAGTAAGACAAGATACAGACACACTGACACGCAAAATCCCACCAACTCCATGCTTCTACATTAAAAATAATAAAATCCTTTCACAATTAATTTCACTACAAGTTTTACAATACTGATTGTTATCTCGCTTACCCATTTTGCATTCTAGAAAAGACAAGATTTTAGCACCGTCACCTCACAGCATGAAGGACCTTAGTTCTTTATCTATGGAGTCTGCATGTCCTCCCTGTGTCTGTATGGGTTTACTCTGGGTACTCCAGTTTCCTCCCACAGTCCAAAGACATGCATGTTCGGTTAATTGGCGTTTCTAACTTGCCCTAGGTGTGTAAGGGTGAGTGTATGTGTTCTACAATGCATCGGGTGCTCTGTCTAGGGATGTTCCTGCCCTGCACCCTGTGCTGCCGGCTAGGCCCTGATCAAGTACTAAGTGGATAAGACTATGAACAAATGAATGGAAAACACACAGGACTATTTCTGAAGTGTAAACAAGAGAAAACAATATACAATGTCTTATAAGTTCATGAACCAAACAGAGGACACTACAACTTGACTGATTTGCTTTCTAATTAGTGATACAGCTAAAACTTCTACCATTGATATGATGCCCTGTTTTATTCTTGTCTGGCTTTGTGTTTCATGTCTGATCTGCATCCTTTGTTTTGATTTATGGCTGTGTGCTGATTTGTGCATTTACAGATTGTGTCCGTCTGTGTACGTTTTTTAAGGGTGCAAATAAAAAGCGTAGTATTTTTTAAGTCCCCTGCAATTAAAAGAACTTGCTAGAAACAGAGAACAAAATGTTCTATTTTGGTACTTAAAATAAAAAGAAAATTCCTTTTGTTCCCCCTTATAAATAACAATTAAAAATAACGTGCACTCTTCTTGTATGAATTTTTAACAAACAATCTTTAGTCCAATGCAACGAAAATAAATTAGGAGTTTCTGCAAAAGGAAGATATGCGTTTGTGAGAATGCATTATATGGCATAGGGGTGGGAATCCCTAGGCACCTCACGATTCGATTACGATTCAGAGGGCAACGATTATCGATGCATCTCGATTTGATTTTGTCTATACAGAGTTTTTTTTTCTTTCCAAAAATTTAGCAGTTTAACAGTCTGACTCATTATTAAAAGGCATAATCGTTAAATTGGGTCTAAAAGTAAAAAAGTGAGAAACTTTCTGAAGCGAAAGCGAGACTGAGAATCGCAACGGAGAAAAGGCGACAAAAAAGCGAAGGCGGATACTTCATTAATATTAAACTCAAAAGAAACGTTACAGAGCTCAGTTAGTGAGTATTAATGTTCAAGTTTTTGCGTAAAAAAAAAAGAAGCTGGTCTACATGTTCAGATGCAAGTGTGCTCGATTATCGATTACTGACATTGGCTAATCGATTCAGAATTAACATCCAAATCACGAAGCATCGAAAATTAGAATTTTCCCCCACCCCTAATAGGGCATAATTAACAAGAACAATAATCAAATTTGATGATAATATCGAGTGTAACTTTTTTGCATCGCAGTGCATCAGATCAAAATGTGTCATTACATGCCAGACTGCAGATAAGTTGATTGTGTAACATCTGATGATCCATGGAGTGATCTTGCAATATTCCAAATAGCATCTTACGATGTTCCTGAATGTTTGGCTTTTTCTGCCTTCAAATGCCCCTGTAAAGTCTTGGCAGCGTTTCTGTCAGGTGACTACGCCGTAAGGCAAGGCAAGTTTATTTGTATAGCACCATAGACGGGGCAATTCAAAGTGCTTTACAGAATAAAACAAATTATATTAAAAAATAATCAAATTAAAAACACAAAGTTAAAACTATAATTAAAACACCAACAGAAACATTAACCATAACTATTCAAACTATTAATTCACTATTGTCCACTTAATCCACAAAGGGTCACGGGCCAGCCTGTGCCCACAAGACAACTTTGGGCCCAAGGGCAGGAACAAGCCTTGACTGGACACCAATACATCGAATGGCACACGCCCACACAAAGGGCCACTTTGACACAAATTAACCTAACACAGATGTCTATGGACTGTGGGAGGAAACCGGAGTACCCAGAGTAAACCCATGCAGAGATGGGAAGGACATGCCTGGGACATTCTTGCTGTGAGGCAGCGGTGTTATCCACCGAGCCACCATGCTGCCCAGTTTAAAATCAATAAAATAATATTACAAATTGTGGATAAAAACACAGGTGAAATATCAGGTGTCATATGCAAGGCAGAACAGCTTTTAAGCTGGACTTAAACATTGTGAGAGTAGAGGCCAGCCTAACATCTTCAGGGAGACTATTCCGGATCTTAGTTCCATAAAACTGAAAGGCTGCTTCACCAGACTTTGGGAACCAGCAGAACGCCTCTGCCTGAAGTTGTCAGTGTCTGAGATGGTTCATATGGAACCAACAGAGATATCAGAGATGGTGCTAAACCATAGAGACTTATACACAAGAAGAGCTGTCTTAAGGTCTATTCTCTGAGCCACAGGAAGCCAGTGCAGACACCTGAGTACAGGACTAATATGGTCCTACTTTCTGGTTTTAGTCAGGACTGGAGCAGCAGCATTCTGGATGTACTGCAGCTGTCTTACAGCTCATTTAGTAAGTTCAGTGAGCAGACTGTTACAGTAGTTTTACCTGCTGGAGATGCATGGATAAGTCTCTCTAGGTCTGATTTAGAGAGTATACCACAAAGTCCATAACAGCCAGCGTTAATTGATCTTCTGTGGTCTTCAGGTAGTTGTTGCAAAGCTTTGAGATGTTTTGGGTCATTATCTTGCTGCAGTAGGAATCCTTCTCCACATTAATTCAAACAATTAGCAACTATTTGTACGCTTATACTTTCACTGTTCGTTCTGCTGTACAGATGAGTCTAGTCCATCTCCGCACCTGATATTATTAATCCTTTGTATCTTCTCAGAGAAAAACCCAGCGAACAGGTGTACGCACCCTAGGCACAGTCTGAAACCACATGAAAGATCTTATGACGGATCTGTTTTTGGACAGACCAGGCTACCAGAATTTCAGTCAAAAAGAATTTCCTGCTTACAGCATATTTCCCTTGATCTACATTATCCAGATAGAGGACTACACGTACAGGTGGAAACCTGATACAGCCATGAGTATTTCAACTCAGTAATCAGATTATTCACAGCACGTAACTCAAGTAAACAGATTCCGGTTTCTACCATCCACCTCAAACCCCAGAGAGAACTAAGAAAACGGGTCAAATTCTCACCACCAGTCTTGTTCACACACTTGAAAGACAAAGCGTTTTGTGCTACTAGGAAAGAAAAAACTTAAACGCTTACATTTACTAATAAAGAGTTTGAAGATCATACTATGATCAGCTAGTACGAGTGTGTGTATAAATACGTCATTGTATGTGCCCTACGATGGAATGGCCTCCTGTCTAGGGTTGTTCCTGACTTGTGCCCTATGCCGCCAGTTAGGCACCGGCTCTACCACGGACCCTGTCCATTTTTGCTAGACAACCTCGCCCCCGAGTATTACAGAAACTGTTGGTGTGAATTTTCACACACAGGCATCACTAGGTTTTTACAGACAATTGTCTGAAACAGAAAATATCCAATCAGGGACGTTCTCTAGATGTAAATGCCTTCATGCCTTGCTTTGAGCTGATAGAAAGGCAACAGTAACAACCATCCACTCCCTAGAACTGAGGATTGGGGAAGTGCGTGTCTAAATGCACAACCCTTCAAACTTTGAAGCAGATGGGCTAACAGGTCACACTGGGTGACACTCCTGTCAGCCAAGAACAGACAACGAGGCTCCAAAACTGGACAACATACGAGCAGAAAACTGTTGCCTGGTCTGAGTCTAAATTTCTGCTGATACATTCAGATGGTAAGGTCAGAATTTGACTCCAAAATGAAGGCGTGGTGTGAGGAAGATTTTCACACTGTGAGTCATACATAAACGCCACAGCCAGCCTGAGAATCTTTGCTGAATACGTTTACCCTATATGTCTACAGTGTACCATTTTATGGTGGCTACTTCCAAGAGGATAGCACACCATGTCACAAAGCCATGTCACCTCAAACTGATTTCCTGAGCATGGCAAAAGTTCACTGTGCTCAAACGGACTCCACGGTCACCAGATCTTAACTGAACTGCACACCTCTGGGATGTGCTGGAATGGGAGGTGCACATCTGTAATGTGTATTCGACAAATCCGCAGCTACTGTGTGCTGCTAACATGTCAACATGGACAAACATCTCTAAAGAATGTTTTCAGCAACTGGAATTGGGTCTAACCCAATACTAGCAAAGTGTACCAGATACAGTGGACAGGACTGTAAATTCCAGTGAAACTGGAAGTCCTGGTTGACCACACAAAAGCTTGTAAGAACTCTTAGGAAACAAAATTACAACAAAACCACACTTAAGATAGACTTTGTCCATAAGAATTGCAAGCAATCTCAATGATGTGATTTCGTAAAAGAGAATTGTTAGAATTCTTTCAATTAGAGGTGAGATGTTCTAAATAATAAATAAAATTAGCAATCACTTTTCATCTTAACCACCACAGTAAGAACAGAAACCAAAAACAGCCAGTGCAGAATCTTCTGATAAAATCCCTCACTGTTTCAGTAAGACAAAACAACATCACAAAAGTCTGCTTAAAAACCCACATACCCCATGCACATATATAGTGTTGTAGCTTGAATCATCAGAATGGAATGATAATGAGCATGTGATAGTCACTAGGTCTGAAACATCTGCCTTATTAATGACTGCACTTGTATCCAAGTCAAGAGACATGCCGAGTAAAACGGACAGAAACCACAACTGTACCAGGTATTTCCCTTTAAGTGAAAACATGCTTCAGTAGAACAAGATACGAATTTCATCTAGCAATTAACAACACATTTCACAGGTAATGACCAAGTGTGATGGCATTTAACGGCAGTTTTATTTTCATTATGATTGTAATCATTGTTCTTGTTTATTTAAGGTCAACTAAGCAAATCTATACTAAAACAAAGTCTTAGATTTAACCAATAAACATAAGAGAAAAAAAAGAGACAGAGACACAGAGACACAGAGACAGCGAGAGACAGCGAGAGACAGCGAGAGACAGCGAGAGACAGCGAGAGACAGCGAGAGACAGCGAGAGACAGAGAGAGACAGACACACAGACACACAGACACACAGACACACAGACACACAGACACACAGACACACGCGCAAGCAGGCACAAGAGACAGAGACATACAAGCACAGAGACCCCAAGGTGATGTAATCTTGTTTTAGATTTTTCCACCTGGTTCAAATATTGAAAAGAATTGTTTCTTCTCCAGAAAAATGGTAACATCAACATCAGTACATCTGATTTTGGAAAACACAAAGAAGCCCAGAAATTTACTGTTTATTTTTATTACTAACTTCGTCCCAAACCTGAGCATTCTGTGAGCAAAAAAAAAAAAACAACAACAACAAAAAAGGGGGGCCCGGCTTAGAAAAGAAGAGGGAAAACAGAGGGTAAAAGAATAAGAATATATTTTAAAAACCACCATGTTTATACCCAGTCAAGCTCCAAGTACAAAAATATTGCCCACTGTGAAGCAGACTGAAAATACAGGAGCTGCTTCACGAGGTGCAAAAGCGATGATGATTGGTTAGTGAGGTTTTGACACCGGTTTGACCAAAGTTTACAGGGAATTAATAAAATATTGCATGTTCGCTGTTAAAAATTTGTTTGGCATGGAAGATTATTATCATTAAACACAAGCTCGAATGTATTTACTGTCGCCCGAATAAATTGCATTCAGTGAGTTACGGCCTGATATGGTTATTATTATCATGAATCCACCTGAACTATGGTGTTATACACACACACACACACACACACACACACACACACACACACGCACAAGATCATAGGAATATTGTGCATATTAAAATTATTTTATTATGAATATAAAATCAGTTTATGGGTGCAATTTCAGACTAAAAAAACAAAACGTAAAACTATCAGACTCTGACAAAAAAAAAAAAAGTTGTCAATTCTCGAGATACAAAACAAACTCCAAAAGTGCACAGCCTCAACTACGCCACAGAAGGGTTTCAAATAGCAGAGGATGTAACCAAGGAAACGTGATCGTTGAGATGAAATAATATCTTGTCGGTATATGGTAACTGGTATTGTAACTAGTAGTATATGGTTTGACAGGTCACCCAAGACTGCCAAAACACACTGACAGTGATGGGGCATGGACAGGTTCCAACATGTCCAACAGTTTCTTGTGGGATCCTCTTCGAATTCATTTTGAAATGCCCTCTAATTTTTGTGATCAGTACATGTATAAAAATACACATTTTTGTAAAATGTAGAAACAAATCTTTCAGTTTACAGTTTGAACCCAAGCAAAATTGCTAAAAAACTTACTACAAATATTTCAGTGCATTTTTGTTAAGAAAACAATTAATACGAACAACAGGAAGTCAATTGATTGTTAGTCTCATTTGATCTACTCTGTAGTTTGCAAGATCATGACAGTTGAAGCTGTATGCTTTTAAACCAGTCATGCATGTGGTGATGTTCTAATCAACCAGTTTGAACTTGCCCAGCATGTGGCTGTCACTGAGAGTAAATCAATAAGTCCTGTGTAGAGTACTATGTGCATTTCAGTAGTTTCAAATTGACATTCCAAAGCACATGTTAAATACTATTAAAAGCTTTGAAAATGTGAACTGCAATCACATTTTTTAAAAAGCAGGTAATTACATAGATCATATACCTAACAAGTACCTAACAAGGCTGTACAAGAGCTCTACAAGAAAAGACAAATCAATGCCTTTTAACTGAAATCGGTGACTGTGAAATAGGTCTGGATGGTCCAGTACTGTAGTCGACACTAGCTGGGTGATGTGTTTATAATTAAGTGTGCTTCAGTAAAAATCATGGTGGGAAGATGTGAGTGAGTGAGTGAGTGAGTGAGTGAGAGATATCTTACTATAACAGACATGGAACTAGGAGTTCAGTTGCCAAAAGCCTTGTCAATTTTTCAAAAGACTGCTTGGTATTAGAGTGTGTGTGTGTGTGTGTGTGTGTGTGTGTGTGTGTGTGTGTGTGTGTGTGTGTGTGTTTCTGTATTTTGGATGAATGGAATCTATTGAGTGCCAGCTACAGAAAAGAAAGCACAGGAAATATGAAGAGGGTGCAGGAAGCAGGAGACAAGAGAAAGTCACTAGTGTTTCCATCACAGGAACCTCTTCAGGAACCAATTGAGCCAGGACTGATTTTAGCTTGTCCACCATGATACAAATGGCAAAGTACAATCTTTTTTTATTACACGGCCTGGAAAATATCGGAGTGCATTTTAATTCCAGTTCGAGGGTTGGATTCTCTCACTTAAGATAGTGGAACCTTTTAAAACTTAAAACACACTTCAGTGGATCTGGTTCTTTAATTGTTTAATGATTTAATGATGATTACGTCTAACTAGACCATACTAGAAGGGATTTTTTTAAAACAAAAATGATTAACTACTTACATACTTACAGAAGCTGCTTAAAAGCCTCATTTGAATAAATTTTGTTGGGCTTCAGAACTTTTCCATGGTAAAATGTCACCACCGCAGTGATGTCTTGCTAAAATACTAAAATATGTTTCTGGCTACAGGTAGCTGGAGCACTTTAGCTTCTCTTTGGGGTGCTTCTTTTTGAGGTAGTTTATCAGGCTATCTGCAAGTGTCAGTATTTAGCAAACAAGTGTTAGAGCACAGCACTTGCTCTGTATAACCCAAAGTTCCATTTAACTGGTGATCATTTTTAGGTCACTAACTCTTGTGTCTCACTATTGTGGTGCCAAACAAATTTATCCAAGGACTTTGCCACTTTTTAATTGGTTAAACTGTGTCTATTAGTGGAAACGCAAATTGGACAAGCAATATTGTTGGGATGCCATGCCATAAAATGTGTTCAGTATGAAAAATGTCTCAAACTCTATTAAAGCAAATCATGCAGACTCTGTAACCATTCACATCCAATACGATCCACATCCGATAGCAACCGTTCTAATGAAAGGTTTCGTTTTCTACCTCAAGGCCACATACATTTATTCAGAAAGAAACAATGGATGATAAGAATATTCATTTTATTTTAAATGGGTTCAAATCAGAGATCTTTTCCAGCACATGTAATAACAGGATTTTACTTTGCCGTTCGTATCGTGTAGTGTTTGTGCTTTTCTTGTGACGGACGAGCCAAAATCAGTTCTGGTTCAGTTGGTTCCTGAAAATGTTTCTGTAGTGGAAATACTTCTGACTCTTGCTCGGTCTCCTGCTTCCTGCACTTCTTTTTGTGTTTCTGTTACTGGCACCAAGTAGGTTCTATTCATCTAACACACAGACAGACACACAGACTTATCCAACAATGATCAATTACAACATATATAATGATATATACAACATTTCTGTTCAATTTTACTTTTAATGGAAACTTTATCAATGTTAAAGACGGACAACAGGGCCTGCTGCCTGGCTGTGCTCTCACTAGTTTTAACCTCTGTCTTTTGTCAAGTTCTGCATAGTCAGCAGGGTGATGTTGTTTTAAACACCTTCTGAAATTTGTTGTTCCAAACGTTTCCAGAGTTGCGTCTCCGCAACTCATTTTAGCCATGTATGTATTGCAAACGGTATCTGTGAAGAGCTTCCTCACTGATTTGTCTATGGTCTCGTAAACAAACCGGTGGCAGAGCCATGTTCAAAGCTCCGGGCACACATGAAATATATTCTGAATTAAAGTTAGTAAAAGCATATATCTATTTAAAAAGTATTCTTCTTTTAGTCCTCGAGTACCTGTATAAAAACAGCTCGTATGTGTATCCGTATTGAACATAAACACAACACATACCAAAACATCTCGTACAGTGCCAAAACATTATGAAATATTACTGACACCTCCACCCCAGAGTACAGCCAACTATCGTACATGTATAAATGGCCCACGTCTGTATGAGGAACCCTGTTCTAATTCATACTTCCCATACTCATAGTATAACTGTGCTTATATGTGACGTTGACAGATGACAGATTGCTTCCATCAACATAAAACTCGAATTATCAGCATACCACTGTCATGTCTGTGAGGCTTTGCATACCTGTGGTGTTTCAGTATCTGTAATGGCCAATACTAAAAGCTGTAATAATCACAAGGGATTATTCCTTCAGGTAATGACATTCATCTTACAATTTGCACTTTCCAACCTCCTTCATGGTCTGTCACTTATTTTTCTACAACTCAAAACGACTGCAAATTTTCAGATCATTTCTCAGATCTGAAAAAAACTCCAAAAACCTTCAAAAACCAGTGGAAGCATAAAGGAAGAACATTTTTCTGCTTGTTATTTGTGTGCATTAGTCATTCCTGTTGGAGTGACTAACAGGAGTGGCACAAGGCAGTGCCAATCTCTCAGAGAAGGTAGTTTATGCAATAAGAACAGAGTGAGCAAGGCAAAAAGGAGGTCGATAGAATGAGGCCAATCACCTCCCCTGCCAGACAGCACATGGTCATGCTGAACAAACAGGAAAAGTAAAGAAAGAGAAAGAGAAGGTACAGCATACATAAATACCAGAAAATAACACAAGGTCATTGGTAGCACAAAGCTGTACTCCAACGTCTCATTTCTCATGTGCCTATGGAATCCTGCTCAGTGGGATACAAACCGCTGGTGATGAGAAGCTCATCACCTCTGGCTGTGAGACACCTGTCTAGACTGCAAAAACCACCAAGCTGCCCAAAAACACATTCCTTTTCCAATTCTGCAGCTTTTCACAATGACGGTATTTTGCGCGATCATCTCACAGCCCCAGACATCCACTTTTAAGTGGTTTTCCTCCAGTTTCTTTCCGCATTTCGAAGATACATTAGGTCAACTGGTATGCACCCTGTGTGTGCTAGAGGTGGGTGTTTGCAATACGATATACGTCACGATACATGAGTTATGATTATATCACAACACATTGTGATGCATATTAAGATATGTTGGGATATTCCATATAGTTCACTGAAATTATAAAAACAGCTGAAATACAAGTTATGGTGTACATCAAAGCCGATGTAAATCAAAACCATGTCCTTACAAATAAAGGCAATAATAGAACAAAATGTGCTGCTCAATTTCTTATCACATGAAGCCACTTTAGTAAAGCAATCAGCCAAAGCTTTCTGGCAGCAAATCTTTCACACAGTACATGCCATCAAAACATCCTGTCCCAGTGGTCATATATATATATATAAATACACGCACACAGAGAGAGAGACAGAGAGAGAGAGAGAGAGAGACAGAGAGAGAGAGAGAGAGAGAGAGAGAGAGACAGAGACATTACTGTACTTCATTGCATCCTATCCTGTGCTCCATTTTGGCACTATCTGGTGCCTCTGATTTAAAGCTCCCTGAGGAGGAAGGTTTAAAGCCAACATGCTGCGCTGTCAACTCTCTTTAACCCTCAGTGTACTGTATTTCACTTTTAACATGTTCACTCATTTAGATTCAACTTGGTAGAAACAGCTTTGTTTTTTATTTGAACATGCCCCAGTGAGCCATAACAATGAAAGCACATGCCTAACACTCTGACACATCAAGGCATGGCCTCCACAAGACCCATGAAGGTGTGCTGTAGTATCTGGCAACAAGATGCTAACAGCAGATACAAGCCCTCCAAGTTGTAATGTGGGGCCTCCATGGATCAGAGAGCACAAAGTTTTACAGCACATTCCACAGATGCTCGGCAAGATTGAGATCTGGGACTTTTGTAGGCCAAGTCAAAATGTCAGTTTTGGCAGTGGGCAGTTGCTTTATCTTACTCAAAGAAGTAACTGTCCTTAGGGAACATCACTGCCATGAAGGGGTGTACTTGTCCTGCAACAATGTTACTGTATGCATCAAAGCAGCATCCACATAAATGCAAAGACCCAACATTTCCCAGAAGAACAATGCTAACATCATCAGAGTCTGTTATTCAGTTCACCTCTCATTGCATTTAATGTTAGACATTAGTCTTTAATGTGTCCTATGGATAAAAACTTGGTAACCTTTTGTCCAGCAAATGTTCCATCAGAAATCCAAATATTCACAATTATGCCCGTGTTCGGTTCATCTTTCGGTTCCAAGCTAGGAAATAAGCACCAATTTAGTCAACAAGCAGCAATAAGAAAACTGTCAAACAGTACTCCTCCGGAAGTTGTTTAGATTTTTATCTTTTCCTGCATTATGGATCTGGCGGTAACACATCTGAGTCCGTGTTTGATGGCAGGAGGTTTGTGTGTGAGAATCAGTGTTGAGAATGAGTGCTCCCCAGGGAGAACAGTAGTTAGTTACTCACACTATGCCCGGCTGACTTGTATGTTTGCCTGTGCATGACGGTCCTTCTTACCCTGACGACCTGTTCTCGACCTGCACATTCTGGACCCAAGCAGGCTTACATCAGGCTGCTACTTTTATTGTAGAAAAAAAGACACGACGAAACCACCAACGGACTTTTGCACCTTTTTAGAGTCGTGTAATAAACTGACTCCTATGACTTCTGGGATAGGAACCCTGACCAAGAGCAAACCATGTTCACAGATTCAAGAAGGCAAAGAGAAACACTGGTCTCGTGAGAGCATTGACTAAGATCAGGCTTAATTAGATCAGGAATTAACTGATCACACAAGTCTAATTCATTTCAATGTATCCCACAATAAACAGTACATATTAGATGGGAAATGTGTGGAAAGGCAACAGAATGCATCAGTCTAAGCAGGGTTGTAGTACTTCTTGTAACCCTGGCCATTTCAGCTAAGAGTATGATGTCAGCCAAAAAGCAGCAAGCTTAGTGAGAGGCAATAAATCACCTTCACTACCTTCTAAAATCAAGTTTGGATTTAGCATAAAAAAGCACAGCTACGGGAAAACCAGGTTCCACGTTGACGTATATAACAAGTATCCACAGACTCATCGAAGGGTAAACATTTTTTTTAATAACAGCATATATGCAGAAATATAGGTACTGACTCTACCAGAGCTTAGAAAACAAGTTGCTTCTTGGATTACTAGCAGCAAACAAATTCAAAGAATTTCTTATAATATTTGGACATTACTGTGTGATTCCCAGACATACTTTGTTGCATGTCACATGTAATAACAGCTTACACATTCAAGTACTTATAGAAGTAGCTAATAAAAAGTAACTGCAACATGGTGGCTGGCCCCCATCTATGAAGAGTCCATGAGACTTAAAATGTACATTTACTATTAAAATGTTCAAATGCCAAACCAGCTTCTGCCATGTCACTCGTTTGTTTTAACTGGAACTAATGATAAATTTAACAAAGTTAAATACTCACTCGCATAAGTATGTGGGAGACATGCTTGTTCCCACTCCTAAATCCATAATATCAAAGCCAAAGAGTGCTTTGCATCTCATCTAAACAACTCTTATCTTTGTATCTCTCTATAGCATCCCCTTTGGTCCTTAAAAAAAGTGTTTTGCTTTTACTTTTTAGTCCATTACTCACTAAATTACACTTTATTACAATGGTAGGTTAATGTACACGTTTTAAACTGTAAGGTCGGTTCTGCTATAATACAGTATAGACTATATTAAACTCGTTAAATTTGTTGTTACATTTGTTACATGTTACATTTACATTAAACTTATGATACATTTGTCAGAAGATATCCCCATCGTAAATCAGGGAGCACCTAAACAATTTAACTCCTTTCATGCATAGAATGCCTTATACACAGTGTTGAATTTCTAGGGGTCTGGAACTGATTCGTTCAATTTACATTATTGTAAGGTCTTGGTCAAGCCTTCTGGAACAATTTAATTACGAGAAATGAGGTACCACTGTCATTATAATAAAATGCCTAAAATACTCTCGTGCCCTTCAGGATCGTACACATTTCAACTGTAACGGTTCAGTGCCTATAGGTAGATAATTTAGATTCTCTACATATTTCGGTTCTCCAAAATTGCTTTTCACAACAGCTTGGGCTAAACTTGGCAGCAACTGTCTTAACAGGTGCAAGTTATATAGGTTTTCTGCTCCCCCAGACTGCTACTGCATGTCCCTACGTACTTGTGTGGGACTTACACAGTTGGTAGATTTCTGCAGGGTGTGTAGTTGGTAGAGCAGGGTGTTCTGGGATGATGCATTTAAGTTTTAAAAAAAACCAAAACACTACAAAACAAAAACATTCATTAAGCCGTAATGAGGTTAACAGAAACAAAAAGATTAAGCGTTGAGTAATGTTGGTGCACTTCTTAGGCTCATTATCTTTTTGGAATGAATTTCACTGTTGTCATGATTTCTTTCTATTTTTATTTTTTTGAATCAAACATTTCTGTTCAGTCCCTTTAGGCCTGTCAGAGGACCTGGGTTCAACCGCGGTTAGGGCTAGGGTAGGGAAGATCCATTTACAGAAAAACACCAGACACAGGTAATAGTACACTCCCAGTTCTGGGGTACACTCCCAGTTCTGCTCCCAAGCTTGGATGATACATGCCAAATCTACTGTGTTGTGACAACAGGTTTCCCAGGATATCGACACTACACCAGCTATCCAACTGTGTTTACAAATACTAGAATATACATAGGAAATTAATAAATTAATTTTGCAGCGTTTCATTAACGCTGGAAAAATAAATCAGAACGACTTGAACAGAGCAACACGGAAATTTCAAAATAAATGTAACATTACGACGTTAATACATTCTACAAAAGAAACACGACCGTGGTGGAGAAGGTGGCTTAAATCTTCAAAAGGCTGCGAGTACTTCACGCTTCACACAACTGAGAAATGTGTAACATGCAAGCTTTGCAAAAGTGATTTGACTTGGGACGGGAGCAAACGTGAATATAGAGAACCTGAAACGGAAACATGTTAGAGTAACTGATGAGGATGAAGGGAGCTCAACAGCAGGGTAAATCACTACAGTATCCCGAGT
>JAUZST010002286.1:0-18190 GCA_034779995.1 Parotocinclus haroldoi | reverse complement strand
TGGCTTCTTTTTTTGTAGTAAATGGAAATGTTAGGCAAAGACCTGTAGGTGGCAGTAGAGGGCTGGGGAGAAACTCTCTCGCTGGTGGGGGGTACGGGATGGGAAGGGACGAAGAGATATGACATACTGTACACGTTTTTGGTCCGATTATGCGGAATATTGGTCCAAATAAGCGGAATAACATTACACGTGTATATAATAGGATTTGATTTGGTACTTTAGGATTTGGTCCAAATAAGCGGATGGTTTCATTAACCGGTGGTCCCATTAACCGGAATCGACTGTATATAACTAAATCAGACTTGAAGTGTTGGGAATAATGCTGTGAAAGTATGGAACTAATTATAAATACTTGGAAATAACGCAATTGTGGTCCTGAGCTCTTTGAATTTGCCAGTACATGAGTGAAATAAGGCAATGTTTGTTGTGCTGTCATTGGGGATACTGTGTATATACTCAACCTCGGGCCACACAGGCACTGAGGAGATGTATATAGAGATCGATTAACGTTGATTATCTCGTAACAACTGTGCATGTGTTTCTCTTGGGATATATTACACAGTAATCAAACAGGTCATCTTATAGCATGTTTGATTTGGCAGAAATGGTCAGGCGTAAAGAAATGTGTGCTGAGAGATGTTTACAAGGGCTTCTTAAAGGATAAATCATTATGGCCAGATGAGTATATAAAAATGGAAACGCTTGTAGAGTGATCCTGGTGAACAGTGGTGTGTATCTACTGAGAATATGGATGAGACCAATATAAAATTCTTAACTTGTTTAAATGATAAGGACCTTACCCAATCAGAAAAATGTGCTGGTCGTGTCACGGGTTGGGCCTGTTTTGCTGCCAACCTTAACAGGACAACGAGTTCTGAATTATTCCAGCAAATTGTATGGAAAAATACGAGGACATCTGTCTGGGAATTGAATCACAAGAGAATGTGGGTCATGCAACAAAACAACAACCCTCGGCATACAAGTCATTCTACCAGATAATGTTTAAAGAAGAAGGACTGGCCATGTCAATCCTGACCTTAAGCAAATGAAAATGTTATGAGACTGGCTGAAGTGAGCAGGCCATTTGATGAATCCCAGACTTTAAGCTGAAGTATGGGGGAAATGGGCTAAAATTCGTTTAAGTCGATGTACAGGACTGATGAAGAGTTAACTGAATCACTTGATTGCATTTATCGGTGCACAAGGTGGTCAGACCAAATACAAAAGCAAAGGTTTATATACTTCTGTGACTCAGAGATGTGTAATTGTCAGGATGAGATTGCTTCCCAGCAATCTCACCTTGGTGCCTTCCTCCTGGGCAACTCCCGCACTACGACCTGGGTCCTTTTCTTGTGGAGTCTGCATGTCCTCCCCGTGTCTGCTTGGGTGTACTCCGGGTACTCCGGTTTCCTCCCACAGTCCAAAGACTTTCGTGTTGGGTTAATTGATTACTCTAAATTTCCATCGTGTTTGTGTGTGTTAAAGCGATGTTAAAGAAGCTAGATGAACAAACAAACAAACCCCGGCATTCGTCACAGTAATATTGGATAATTAATTCCATGCATTAATTAAATGCAATATATCCAGAGTTTGCTCTTCTGCAAATTCCAGACAGGCTGTCATGTATTTACTGAAGAGAGGCTTCTGTCTGGCCACTACCATACAAACCAGATGGGTGGACTGCTGCAGAGATGGTTGACCCTCTGGAACGTCCTCCCATCTGCACGCAGGATCTTTGAAGCTTAGCTATTTGACCATTGGGTTTTTGGTCACTCTTAACAAGACCTTTCTCACCAGTTACTTAGTTTGGTGGGGCATCCAGCTTTATTAAGAGTCCTGGTTCTTCCAAACTTTAAAAATGTAAGAATTATGAAGGCCACTGTGCTCTTGGGTAATTTCAGTGCAGCAGATTTTTGTGTTGCTGCCGCCACACAATGCTGACTTTGAGCTCTACAAACAGTTCTTTTCTCCTCATGGATAGGTTTTCGCTCTGCGAAAATGCAGTGTTGGCTGTTTATATTTACAGCATTTAGCCTACTCTGCAATCCAGAGTGATTTACAATAGACACAATCCTACAACCCAAGAAATTGTGGGTTAAGGACCTTTCTCAAGAACCCAACAGTGGCAACCTGGAAAAGGTGAGATTTGACCCTAGTCCTGTACCTTAATATTATATAGACGTGTCTTTCCAAATCATATCCAATCAACTTACCACAGGTGGAGTCCAATCAAGCTATAGAACTATCTCAGATGATCAAGACAAATGGGAAGCCCTCAGAGCTAAAGTTCAAGTATTATAAGCAAGGGGCCTGAATAATGTCCATGCTAAATCTTTAATACTTCTTTACAATAAATTTAAATAAAATTCTCTTTAAACCTTTTCGTTATGGGATATTGATTGCATATTGTAGTAATTAATTTGATTGATTTATTTACATTTTAGCACGAGACCTTAACAAAATGTGAATAAAGTGAAAACGTCTGAAGACTTTTCAAAAGCATTGTGCATTACCAAGTATAAAATTCTCATTTGTTTTACTGGATTCTCTTCATTTATTTTTTAGGACTTATAGTCTGATGTTCTGGATCATATTTGTGCACACGTATTGCATACGTACAGAACTTTCAGGCACCACTGTGTATATCCAAATAATAGATCAAGTATCTCATCATCTATGATTGAGTTCATTTATTTGATCTCTGATTTTTGTTCACAGCTTCCAAAAGTAGATTATAAGAACATTTCCAGTATTCTGCTTGGCAAAAGTGGGTGGGCACAGGTTTTGCAGTTCTCAAAAAGCCCAGTGAATTAAATAAAAATAAAACTGAGGGTTGTTTCTCCAGTTTATGAAGTCTGGTAGCTAGTCACAATGAAAGTAAATGACTGAAAATGCTGAATTATTTTCGTTTCTTTAGTTACCATTCTACCTGTTCCATCTGTGGTATACCACCGGGAGGGGGTAAGAGACCTGCTCACAAGGGTGGGGGAGCACAGGCGAAACAGACAAATAGTCAGGGTGCTGCGATAGCGATAACTACCCTGAATCTGCTGGGTGGTCCAATTTGGCCATAAGCCCAAAGAAAGGTTGTTTGTTGTTGATTCCCATTTTGGCTGTTGTATTCAGAGAATAGGTCTTCATTAGTACAGTCTCTCAAGCAAGTGTGATGAGGGCAAGCCAACAGAATTGGAGATCCATGTATCATTTAACGAGCCTGATTTGAACCTCATAACCTCAATGTATCAGCATGTTTATTATTATTATTATTATTATTATTATTTTTTTTTTTTGTTAAAATCGCACATTAGTCCTTGCCCAAGACTGTTACCTAACTGTGCAGGACATCAATCTCAGACGAAAAGGTTTTACCTGCTAAGTCTCTGTTTGCTTTCTTTCCACCACCTCCGTCTCAAACAGGATATAATCGATTATGGTGTTCTGAGACTTCAGTACTGGAGACCGGCAGCGGTGCACTGATTCAGCTAATCACTTAATTTTTCTCCTTTTGTAGTTCTTTCTGTTTCTTCAGTCACATGGCCCCCCATGGTGCATGAATCATGCTGGCTTCTTCCATTACACTTGAAGCTTTTATCTGCTACTTTATGCTGGATAGCAGTTGATAATGAAGAAACGATGTTCCCAGAGGAACACTGAGTATGAAGCATTGTCATGGATGA
Source organism: Parotocinclus haroldoi (assembly GCA_034779995.1). Taxonomy (NCBI): domain Eukaryota; kingdom Metazoa; phylum Chordata; class Actinopteri; order Siluriformes; family Loricariidae; genus Parotocinclus; species Parotocinclus haroldoi. Next base: position 14,513 of record JAUZST010002286.1, on the reverse strand, counting down.
AGCACACTAAGCGTTGTCTCAAAGCAGCTATACAAACTATATTATCTTATATGGTCGATCCCACATTCAGCAAGCCTAGACCGACAGTGCCAAGGAAAAACTCCCTAAATGTTGTCAGGAAGAAAGACTCAAAAAGGGAGCCATTATCTCTGGGTGGCTTGAATAACAATTTATATAATAGTTTGTATTACCGGTGAAACTACGTAAATAATAACAAATGAAATGGTGTAAAAAAATATGCCTATCAGCAGTTATTTTGTCTATCCTTGGAGGCACATTGTCCTCTGACAACCGAAGGATGGAGACAGTTCCCGCCCTCTGAAGTGGCCTGGGCATGGTGGGACTAGTTTCTGTTAATGACAACCAGTGTGATTCTGAAGTGAAGGAACATATTGGTGTGTGGTGCGGAAACTGGTACCAGAACATAAGCTCAGAGAGAAAAGAGAAAATGTAGTTACTTATTGATTGAGAACATTAAGAGAGTCTATTAGCAATCGTTGATACCATGTTCAGCATGAAACTCTCATTGACTATGGTAGCGTGGCTTTATCGAGCCGTTTACAGATTTAGCGTTCGATTCCTGGGTTGTCAGATCCCACCTGAGGATCCCCCTCTTGTCTATGGTAAAGAAGTCCAAAAGAAGAGAAACACTCCAAGAATAAGCACCCCTGTCAACCATGTTTTTTCCACTAGCCGCTCTTTTCCTAAATCCATTTCAAATTACGTTACTGGTGCTGGTGTAAATACCATTAGTACTCAGATAACTGGGGTAAAACGGGGACTGTGGTGGCCTATTGGTTAAGGTACTGGACTATGGAGCAGAAGATCCAGGGTTCAAATCCCACCTCTGCCACAGTTGGGTCCCTGAGCAAGGCCCTTAACCCACAATTGCTTGGATTGTAAAACTGTATTAACTGTAAGTCGCTCTGTAAGGGCGTCTTCTAGATGCCTTAAATGTAAAACCGAACTAGTCAAAGGAGTTTGTTGTGAAATTGATGCTGGATGTCTTTTGAAGTCACGTGTTCATTATAGTTCATTATGGTGTATTTTCCTTTCATTTTCTATTGACCGCTCCATCGGTTTTACATTTATTCTTTAATCTGAAGCAGCTCTGTCAGCTGCTTCAGTGATTAACATGGTACCGATCTTGGTGACTGACCAGTCAATAAAGCCCTTGTTTGAAAACGATGATCTATATCTCTCGCCAGCTCTTTAGTCATGTTACAAAGCAGTCCGGCTTAAACCACCGAGCCGCTCATCAAGTGTCTGAGTGCGCGAATGCAACTGTAACAGGTTTAACGCTCATGTGCAGCGAAGAGCTTGGTTTGATCATCTTCCAGCTGTCACTCTCCCACCCTCATCCCCCATGTCTCCAGAGCTTTTGCTACATTTGAGAGAAGGAGGGGAACGGACAGCTGTGGTCGAGTGCGGCACCCCGACGATTGTGAGCAGAGGGATAATGGAGTGAAATTGCACGCAGAGCCGTTTCTCGGCAAGGATGCCCGTCTCCCCTTGCCATTGTGTCTGCAGCACGGCAGGCTTTGTGGGGGCTGGCTGTATTTCTCACCCTCTCGCAAAGCGCCCTGCAAAGGAGAGAGAAAGGAGTGGCGAGAGCTGGTTTCATTAGAGAGAGAAAATGGATGAATTTCAGGCCTCTGACCAAGCGTGACATGGAGGGCCAACTTTTTCATCTCCCTTTCTCTTTTTTTTAACGGCCACTCAGTCTGAAGCGACTGCATGTCCAGATGGGGTCTGGTAGCCACTGCTAGGCTCCCCCCTCACAAACACTTTCTCCCTCTTACACTGCTACCTTAACATAGACTCCTCTTTACCTTCGTCTTCTCTGGACTGTGTCCACATCCTGTAGACCAATAAGAATTAAACATGCTTATAATCCTCCCGATGCTGCGTTGGTAGGATTGTATTAATTAGTAGAGTATTGTCAGGATAATACTGTTAGTGTACTTGTGAACCCACATGACACAACTACATCAGCAATTGCATTAAAACCACCTACCTAATATTGTGTAGCTCATCCAATACTTTGAACTGCCAAGGAATGGACTCCACAAGAAATTCTGTATTTCCATGGATCTGAGTAGTTTGTCCAGCAAGTTGATCAAGTTGAGATCTCGGGAACTGGAGGGAAAAGACCTTAAACGTAAGAGTTGTCCTGCACAGAGAGACCACTGCCATTAGAGAATTCTATTGCCATGAAGGGGTGCACTTGGTCTGAAACAATGTTTAAGTACGTGAGAAGTGAATGCCAGGACCCAAAGTTTCCCAGCAGAATATAGTACGAATTTCTCCATTTCTGCTAAACCTTTTAAAACTAATTTACAAGCTGTTCATTTCTGCACTGTGTTTAGACAGATTTTTATTTATTTATTTACATTTACAGCATTTTGCAGACGCCATTATCCAGAGCGACTCACAACTGATACAATCATTTTGAGCAAATGGTTTAGGGCCTTGCTCAGGGACCCAGCAGTAGCAGCTTGGCAGCTGGTGGGAGTCCAGTCCCTTATAAAAAAATGTTCATTTCCTATTAGAATTTGTTATTAGGAAGTTAAAGGCAACCAGACGTTGATCGTTTGTTCGTACACAGCACTGTACTCACAATACACCTCTTAAAAGACCCTCATCTTTATCTGTGTCCCATGCAGTCGTCAAACTAAGGACAGGTACCCGTCATCTGTGTTCAGGTTGTTCAGTGGGGTGACGTGGTGGTGCAGTGGTTAGCCCAGTCGCCTGACAGCTCCAGTGTTCACGGTTCAATGACGACCTCGGACTGTGCCTGTATGGCTTTTACGCGTTCTCCCTGTGCGGGTTTACTCGGGGTGTTCCGCAGTTCAAAGACACGTGATAAGGTGATTGATAACATTAAATCGGCCTGATCTGAGTATGTATGAGAGGGTTCGAACGTCCGTCGTTGCGTAGCCATTGATGCTGAAAGCGCCGTTAGATAAACCAAATAAACAAACAGACCAGTGTTTGAAACTCTCTGCTGCAGTGTATTTTCCACGCTGCTGATACATCGTGCTTTTGTGTACTTAAGTGCTGTGCTGATACCCCATGCACCATTACAAGGCTACAGAAAAGCATCAGCAGTCCAAATTCTTTCTGCTACATCTGCGGTGAGTTGACTTTCAAATCCCCAAAACGATTTTTTCACGCTCCTCATTAAAATGCTATTAAATGAGAATTACTTGTACGAGAGCAGCCAAGAAACGAGACCCAGCGTGATGATGAGACAGTAGATCAAGTAGAGGACAGTTTGGATATTACAGTACATTTTACACGTAGGTTTGTACATATTCAACGTGTAATAAGAAATATACAAACATTGCAAAAATGAATTGTTCTGTCACTTCAAAAGCTATGCCAGGCAGAGAGAGTCTAAAAACGGATTTAGATTCACCCCACAAGCACCCTAAGGCAGGGCCACACTGAATTTAGAGAGACACAGCTGTACTAATCTGCTTGCCAGTCAGTCCTAGGGTCACACTGGCGCATTTTCTAAGTCTGTTAAGCACTAAATAGAAAAAGTGACCTAATGCTATTAGATTTTTTTATTCTATTGCCTTAGTTTTGTAACTTAATATCTACTTTACTTTTACTCAGCATTTTTACACTTTACCATGGTTCATGCCCCAGTCAAGTGGTTGTGATAACCCCCCCCCCCCCCCTGCAATAAGGTCCACTTGTTTTACTGTAGTTTTTGGGCTTGGATTGTGTTGCGCAGTGTAATTGTTATCAGTGTAAATTAAAAGTAAAGTTCTCGAGTTTTGTTTTCTGGCACAAAAGTTTGATTCCCTTTTGGTGCAAGTAGGAAAACCGTTGGGAGCAATCGAGGCGATAAAATTACATGTAATGTAACTATAACTGGTAAAAAATAATTTGGTCTTTAACCAAGAAAAATGTGTTACTGTTGTCAGCATTGTAAAAGTGGAATGAGCTCCAGGTTGTGCTCTTATTGAAAAATAATCAGATTTGTAGCGGTTAATGAGCCCTCCACTTTGCATCACGCCGGCTGGTGTAGATTATTTTCCCATAACACAACACCCCATCGTGCTTTATTCAGTTCTTAAATAACACAAGCACGGTTGTAATCTACCCGAACCTGCAATTAAGAGTACCGTTTCTGAATGTCAGTTGTACAGAATTTTGACAGCAGCCTGCCATCGAGGGAGAGCCGTTCTCTGACAGAAACATCATTCGTGTTAGTGAAGATGCAAAAAAAGAAGTGAACGAAACCTGCGCATGTAAATCACATCATTTGGAGGTTGTTTATTTTATTGTAATGTTCTAAAGGGTTTACCAGCACTTTCCATTCCGCTCCTCTGTCTGAAAGACGTACAGGAACGCATCGTGTCCGTTCACTTTAACAACAGACGTCTTAACAGTTCTAATGAATTATCATAGGAAAAATCTAGATGTTGCAGCCATACAAAGTGGCTGATTTGAAAGGGAAAAAAAGGCTGTCAGTTGCCAGGTCTGCATATTCTAAGCAATTTTGGGCTTATTGTTTTAAACAGATAGACCCTGTTTTGGGGCTATATTCTGACGACTCCGTTGTGAGTTGAAATGATCGTAAACTGTAATATATGCTGTACACGTCGTAGCGTAGCCTACCTTGAACATGCTTAGAACACTTCTATTAAACTACAGTTATGCAAAATCATTAACATTAAATCTCATTTTCCAATCAGGTGTTTAATATATCATATTTATTGAATGACTATTTATTGAATGACATAGTAAAAGTGAGAAACTAAAGCGATTATTGTCACTACATTTCCCAGTGCCGATCACTCCCACTACATTTCTGCTAAATGTATATGTATGTGTCAGATTTAAATAATAACAAAGTAGCACTATCTTAGTTCAAACCATTGTAACATGGGGACTGCCTGTAAAGTCGATTACAAGGATTGGTTGTTGTGGCTTGTATTTACATTTACATTTTTGGGCATTTAGCAGACGCCCTTATCCCTTATCCAGAGCGACTTACAGTTCATACAGTCTAACAATTCAAGGACCCAACTGTGGCAGCTTGGCAGAAGTGGGATTTGAACCCTGTCCAGTACCTTAACCGCTAGACCATCACTGTCTCATGCAGTTGTATGCCTTTTGGGGCTTGTTTCTAAAATGCAGTTGCTTACTTTGGCTTGCTCCCCAATCCACCACCCCAATCCACCACCCCAAACCCCCCCACCCCCGCTCTCCAATATTCTTGCAAGTTAGATTTGTTCAATATATAAAGTTAAAAGGCAAATATATTATTATTATATATTTTCATTAACTTGTCAAGTGGTTACATTTCTGTCATTTAGCAAACCCCCTTATCCAGAGCGATGCATGTAAAGGGCTTTGCTCGGGTACTTTACTGTGGCAGAGGTGGGATTTGAACCCTATACATTGTGGTCCATAGTCCAGTACCCTAACCACAAAGCCATCACAGTGGCTCTTGCATTGCAGTAGGTTACCTCATTTGGGCTGTTTTTAGCTGCTTCTGTTGGGCTTGTTTCCATAAGCCTTGTCTATGGGTGTGCTTGTTTCTTTTTTGGAATCTGGCAACCCTAATTTGTCTATACATATAAATGTACTGTCAGTTAACATGCTTAACAGAGAATTCTTTTGTGAAAGTATCAGTTGTTTCAACAGCTAATCTATCACTTATTTCAGCAGTACCTCTGATGCATTTGCGCATCTTTGCACACCGTCTTGTCTTGTGAAAATACCCTTTATATTTGCATTACTGTAGCCTAAAAACACAGTGACCATGGTAATGTCCAGTCACTGACCTGTTCAAAGACCTTCACGTGGGAAGGTGTACAGGGTGGAATATGGAGGAACTGGACAGAATGGAAAGACATGCCTCGCTTTCCTTTATTACACCCCTATTATCCTTTGGTTTTGTCTTTTAGTCTTGATCCCTTTTCTACAAATTGTTCATTGTTATGTCCCTTGGAATGGCGCATGCAGCAGATGGTGCAAATCTCCCTTTTAGCCATGGGGCTTATGGGTTTTACTTTCACAGGTATGACCTCAGTGTTGGTGTCCTGTTTTGTTAGCAGGCACTCTAAGGGCCGTGTGCAGGAACACACCAACTTTGTCCCGATTTAGTTGTTCATAACTCTAGGGTTTTGGACCATATGTTTGGCAGAGAGGCTCCCTCATTTTCCCTTTTCTCTCTTCCACACACCAGTGGACAGATAGAGAACAGAGACGGTTAAACTAGAACGAGTGTGTATTGTTCTCCCTTTGTAAATATCAGGCCACCTCTGGTCTTCAGGACAAGGAATTGTTCCCTGATCAATATTCCTCAGGAGATCAGTGAGAAATGGAGCTGACGAGCGATTGGTTCTTTAAGAATCAGGGCTCAAGAGTTGTTTGTGTAGGCACGGATGAGCATTTACACACACTGTTCTTTTTCAATGAGCCGGAGGCTTAGAAAAGGCTTCGTCTGCATGCTTTAGTGCTCTCATTTTTTTTCCTTTCAGCCATTCCCCGTCCTTTTTCTGTCTCCCACTCTTTGTCAGTCACGTTGCGGATCAGCTGTAAAAACAACAGCACCCTGGTGATCAGAGGGATTGGGTAAAAAGGCATCGGTGGAACAAAAAAAATTATCAGAGGCATCGAACAACAGGACCAATTGTTGCTTATAACAATGATTATGCTCCTGACCCCTGATCCAAAGGTGACAGTGGTACCAATAAGTCTTTCAATGCATGTTTTTCTCATAATGAACTAGATTTGATCTTCCTAGTAAAGTAAAGCGAACTCACACCAATGAACTACCATCTTAAGCTTACAGAATCGGGTCTCGTATTAAAAAAAAAAAAAAAAAAACCCAAACAACTACAGCAGAGCGCCAAATCCCACTCTGCTCTAGTAGCAACTGTTCAGTGCTGTGAAAGGTGGCTTAGAAGGGTCTGTGCCTAACTAGTAAAATAAATGGTTTATGAATTTCAAACAGGAGCCTGTTGTCTGTCTCCAGTACTAAGAGCTAAGGTTGGGGAGAAAAGAGACGAGATGGAAGGAAATTTGCATGCATTTGCATACATTTTTCAAATAAACGTTCATTTGCATTGCTTTTTAGCGGCGCGCGCACATGCGGTGTTTGTTTCTTCCTCGACTTTGCTCTGTCTGTGAACAAAATGCTCTTGTAGGCACGCTCAATTCAATTTCCTCTGTGTAGGTCCTTTTGATGTACTTCCGTAACGAAGTGAAAGCTATGTACTTAGGTTTGTGTAGCTTTTTGAATGTCCCTGCCAAATGAAACCCTTTTCCTGCACCTACTAATTTACTTCTAAATGACTCCCCAATATTTTGAATCGTATGTCATTATTGACTGTCAATCGGTAGTACAGTATTATGGCAGTTTCTATTTAAGTCGTCTTCCAAATGATTTAGGTGTGATCTAGGTATTATGATAAGGTGTATTCAGCCAATTCAGTTTCCTTTGGCCTCATGCATATCATTTTTATTAGGCATTAAAATACAATTTTTTTCAACACCATTCAACAGATTTTTTTGGTTTCTGTACGATTAAGGAGAAAAGCTATCAAACATGGCGCTCTTAAAAAAATATCGAATACTTCAAAAAGAAATATCCCATAATGAAACATCCCCTAATTTTTGCGAGCAGCGTGCAAGTATATGACTCGGTTTTATCCGAATGCTTCATATAATGCACACTCACCGGCCACTATATTAGATACACCTTACTAGTAATAGGTCGAACCCCCTTTTGTCTTCAGAACGGCCTTCTTCATGATGATCTTCAACATTCCTCAGAGATTTTGGTCCATATTGACATGATCATATAAAAATATCGCCCACAGCATTACACCACTACCAACCCGAGGCAGGGTGGATCCATGATTTCGTGTTGTTCGCTCCACATTCTGACCCTACTGTCCGAATGTCACTTCGGAAATAAAGACTCATCAGGCCAGGCGACATTTCTCCAGGTGCCTTTTGTCCAAATGCTGAGCCAGTTGTGAATTGTTGCCTCAGTTGCCTGTCCTTAGCTGGCAATAGTGGTTCTGGTGTGGTCTTCTGCTGCTGTAGCCCATCTGCTTCAAGGTTTGACGTACTGTGCATTCAGCGATATCATGACGAATGGCTTGGAGTTAGCGTTGCCATCTGTGAGCACAAACCACTCTGGCCATTCTCTATTGTCCTCTCAGAATATTTATTCTCATGAACCCTAAAGACGGGGAAATCCCAGGAGATTAGCAATTTCTGAAATACTCAGACCACCCCGTGTAGCACCAACAACCATGCCTGTTTAGTGTCACCTAAATCACCTTTCTTCCCCATTCTGGCGTTTGTTTTGAACTTCAGCAGGACGTCTTGGACATGTCTAGCTACCTATAGGTATTGGAGCGCTGCCGTGTGATTGGATGTCTAGATATTTGTTTCAACTAGCAATTTAGCAGATATAGCTAATAAAGTGGTTGGTGAGTGTATATTTGTGTAACGTTTGACGTTCTGGTTTAAACAGTGGTATGAATTTATATATTTAAAATAATGCTAAAATAGACATTTTGAATACAAATGCTTCCAATTTGACTTTCTCATATATAAGGATCTTGTGTAGCTCGGTTGCAGAACTTTAAAGCAAAACACACGGTAGGTTTTCACGTAAACAGCATTGTCTCACATCCGTGCAGTGTTAATATTGTCTGTGCATCATTTATAAACATCCTTCTGTGTGTTCTTCAGTACCGCTAAATTAAAAAGGGAGGAAAGCAGAACGGATCTTGTCTCTGTGGGCCTTGCAAATGAAGGCTTCCATTTATCCTCCTTTTCTCAGTGAAGCGTATCCTCAGGGCCACTGATAAGTCTGCAGCGTCCCCTCCCTCTTGAAATGGCATGGCACATCCAGGCCTGATTGGGTAATAGTCTGAGACGGGCTATATTGACCCACCTGACTGATGCATCTCTACTGTTTCTCATTACCGGGTCAGCTTCCTTTTAAAAGGTCTTTTGTATCAGCTATGACTGGCTCGATTTGCGAGTCATCCAGGTAATGGCTCATTTGACTGGAAACGATTAAGCCTTCGGATTGATTACACCCTTTGATGTTGACAGGACGCAAAGTTACAATCCTTTGGGACCTTAGAGCAACATGAATCTGAAATTGGTTTTGAGCTGATCTAACAAGAAGTTGTTATTCCATAACTAATAATAATCGAAAACGTTCTTGTCTCTACTTATCCAAATGCTCATTTAGACCTTGGAAGCAATGGACAAATGCATTTCCACCTAAAATGGCATTTGAGTACATTCTGAGAACATCGAACGTGCTGGGAGAGGAAAGTAGGATTGTATAGTTTTTATAAGATTTACTCACGATTTAAAATAAGGTTATTGCATTCTCATTGAAACAAAAAGGCATTGCGTGATAGGGCTGGTCTGCTCTTGTACAAAAGGACCCGCATCTGTTTCAGCATGTTCAATCGATGCTCTGTTTAGAAGATTACTGACATTATTCAGATTAGGATAGACTTGGTCATTTTTGTAAGCTTGTAAGTTTAAATTCACATTTCCTTACTTTCTTTTGGTCAGTAGAGACTTCGGGTAATAAACGCAGAGGATTATGCTGGAGATGTTAATGAATGAAATTGCTCTTTTTCATCACCAGAGGCTGTCAAAGGTAATTGTAGAGAGCCTCTCTATATTAGGCTGCCAGCGGACAAAAATGACATTTTTACCGTCTTCCTCCAAATCCTTTTCATTTTAGTGTAAAGCTAATCTAAAGCACATTTCTTATGGAAGAGTGCACCTTAGTGGTTGCTCAAACACTTTCTATTAGCCACCAAAATACATGTATTGTATTTTTATTACAATGTTAGTCAATTATAATTTATTCAAAATCATTCTGTCTAACAGGGCAGCACAGTGGCTCGGTGGGTAGCACCGCTGCATCACAGCGAGAAGGTCCCGGGTTCAATCCCAGGGTGGAGCGGCTTCGGTCCTTTCTGTGTGGAGTCTGCATGTCCTCCTTATGTCTGTGTGGGTTTTCTCCAGGTGCTCTTTGGAGGCTTCCTTCCACAGTCGAAAGACGTGCGTGTTAGGCTAATTGGTGTCTCTAAAATGGCCCTTAGTGCGTGACTGTGTGTGTGTATGGGTGTAAACGACATAGCAATGCCCATGTTTGGGATGTAATTTTTGTGTGTACGCAAACATTTGTCTGTAAACTATAAAGTATAGTTTTTAACACAGTCATATTGTATACAGAGACTGATTTATTTATAGCACCTAACCACAAAGTCTGAGAGTTACTGGGTATCCACCTGACAGATCGGTGCCTTAATGTGAACAGCAGCATGGAGAATCCAACATCCCAGTTTGATGCGAGGCCTGAACTTTGTATTTATGCACACATTGCAAACACTTAGCCTGACTACACAGATATTAATTAAAAAGTTAATTAGTATCTGCGTAGTCATACTAAGTGTATTTTTTTTTTACAGAAACTCGTCATCCTGTGAGGTGGACCTATTGCAATCCTTTCTGTCAGCTCTGAACATTTGGGATTGATTTGCTGCAAGGTTCCCCAATGCAAATGCAGAATCGGCTCGAAATGTTCAGCATTTCATTTGTTGTGTGCAGTAATTGCAAATCATACTAAACTAATTTTACTGCTACTGCTGGACTCTGTGATTGTTTAAAAAGGGGGAAAACACCATTTGACTGAATGCAGTATCTGACAGCCCCAGGCTTCCTTCATCTCCAGCAGATTTGATTCCACGTAGTGTCATAACTCTGTTAAATTTACAAGGATGTGTCTCCAACTTGCCTTATTCTGACAGAAGTTTTAATCTCGGTTACAAAAAGATGTCGTTTTTTTCAGGTAGGTTGCCATGGAAATAGTTTTCCTTATGTGAGAGGTGTCTAGTTGCGTGCTGGGGAAGCTCTATCAATTCGGTAATTAAGTTATTTTTCCACAGAGTGAGAATTTGGAGCGCCTGAGAGAAATCTGTAATTATATTGTGGCTTATCTGTCTGCTATATAATACTCCATGGTACTGGAAGTGCTTAGTTTGAATGGACTGACGTTTCCCCCAATTTTAAAGGACACACAAATGTCCGGCATGTTTTCAAAACAGGCGTGTGCTGTGACCACATTATGTTCAATGAGACAGGACGTTGACCGACTTTTTTTTCTTTTTTGTCACGTAATCTTTATATGCTTCTGTAATGCAAATATAAAGTGTAATTTCACAAGAAAAATGCATGCAAAGAATACATATTAGGGTGCAACGATTAACTTGGGCAACTAAAATCTTGAGATTGCGGTAGCTTAGCAGTTAAGGTACTGGACTTTGGACTTGATGGTCCAGGGTTTAAATCCCACCTCTGCCAAGATGCAACATTTGGGCCCTTAAGCAAGGCTCTTAACCCATGATTGCTTGAATTGTAAGACTCTAGGAGTTGTAAGTCGCTCTGGATAAGGGCGTAAATGCCGTAAGTGTAAAATTGACTACCAAATTAGTTGGTAACTAATTTATAAGTTGATTCGTTGATCTGAGTTTGTCATTCTCAGTGAACATGTTTTGACATTAGCACTTAATGGAGACTTAACAAAAGTGTAATGTCAGGCTCTAGCAGAAAATCCCCCAGTGTTGGGGCATCTAAAGAGCTCACTCGGTGAAAAAGATTCATCCCAGTAAGTTTGTTGTGCTAGCTAGCACATGTTAAAAGCAGTCCTGCCTCATGGTATAAGCTGTAAGATTTTCTCTGTCAAAATGCCTGTACTCTTGAATCATTAATGGAGTTGGACAACAAATACGCAGTTGACTAATATTCACAAGAAACTTTTTCACGTTCCCAAATAATGTTTGCTGGTTTAAATATTGTATTGTTGTCCTAAAAGGGGCCTTCAAATTCGGAGAAAATAGGAAAACAAGTTTCTGCGTGCCTGAGTTCTCTGTGAACATTTGTGAACATTCCAAACAGTTTTAGGAGCGTGTTAGTTCTGTAGCAAAATACAGGGGAGCTGAATGTAGGGGTCATGTTCATATTGGACTGTTCATAGACAGCACATCGGGACTGTGGTAGTCTGGCGGTTAAGGTACTGGTCTATGGGTCAGAAAATGTGCCTCTGGCAAACTGCCACTGTTGGGACCTTGAGCAAGACCCTTCACCCACAATTTCTTGGACTGTAAGATTGCATACCTTGTAAGTCTCCCTGGGGAAAAAAAAGCATTCTTTAAATGTGGAAATAAAAAGTTTTATACACTGATTTATTGATTTGGTTGTGTTTAGATAAAACAGAGAAACGGAGTGAATGTGAAGCAGTTTATGTAGTTACAGGTTAGAGAGAACATGCAGGCAGTGGAAGGACAAACACAGGAGTATTACTTACCATACAATAGGACAGGCCCATACAATTAAGAATGCCATTTACAGCTTGTTACATACGCACAAAATTAGGGGATATTTTGTTATGGGAGATTTCATTTTGAAGTAGTCCCTAATTTTTGTGAGCAGTATAATTAGTGGGAAGTCATGCAATCAAACACAGTCTCTAAACACATGAACTGAGTCAGATCAGTCTCTAGTCCAACACGAGCTAATGAGCAAGTGATTATACAACTAAGATAGTTGCACACACAAACACTCACACAAATTACGGACTTATGCTCTTATACTCTAACTCCTGCTTCTGCTTGTAGATCCACAGTATTGATCGGCTGTTAAGGTGACCAGCTGTTTATGGTTGCAACATCTGGAGCTAAAATACTTAAGTGTTGTATAATAAAGCAGTAAGCCAAGTAAGGCTGTGTGTTACTGCCATGTTTTTCTCACCACACCAGGTCCGAAAGCAACGAACAGCCCACATGGTAATATATCAATATTTACTTGAAATGTTTCCATTTTTCAAAAGGTCCTACCTGACAGAATTCAGTGGCACATTGGTATGGGTGAGGCGGTCACAAATGTACGTTGTCGTGTATTTTACAACCGCCTCGAGCATGGCTCAGCCAATCAGATTTTAGGACCGGAACTGTCCATTGTATAATAGGTCGGTTAAAATAAGTTGGCCACTCTGATTGGTTGAGAAACAATCTCACAGTGATGATATCTGTGATCACGGAATAGCTTTCTCACAAAATCTGTATCACTTTGCTGATGCGCTGCCAAGTAACTCTAACAAATAACTCAGTTATAAGGTTTCATTCTGTTAATTTTAAGTCCCTTTAGTTCCTTTTTCCTTTAATCCTCTTATATTTTCACATTGTCAGAATTAACGTTACTTGGTTGCTTTATATAAAGCTTTTGCAGCATAATTCATCAATGACACTCAGAGCATTCTTCAATTTATAGTGCCTTTGTAATGTATGCCTTTAGAAGCAATTTTGCTGCAAATAAATAAAGAAATAAAAAGAGCATTATGCTGAATGATAAAAGGGAGAATATGCGTTCCATAACCAATGTATTTGCTTTGAGCAAGGATCCAGAACAGCTATGCTACACTGGGTGCATATATTAGGGGATATTTAATTAGAAAAGAATTCATTTTGAAGCATCTCCTAATTTTTGTGAGCGCTATAGTAGGAGGTCACATGGTTCAAATGACCAGCACTCAGCATTCCTAGGTATATTCAGGTCAATCTGGCCTGATTCCAGTAGGTTTCATAGCAACAACCTTTTTGTTGTGGACCTACTTTTTGGCAGGATGTATTGTCAGCATGAAAGCATATTAATTATTAAATTCTTGGCTTACTTTATTTATTTTGTTGTTTAAAATGTTGTATAAAAGCAGTAGAACACTTAAGAATGTGTGTTTTCATGAATAACATCACGGCTGGACTTAACTACGATCTGATCACATCCGTAATGTTATTCGTGTCCTATAGATAACCATCTTGTGGCCTCACCACCTGCGAGGTGAAGGATAGAAGTGCGTGCGATGCCAAACGGGTGGCGAGTCATGGAATGGAATCTGATATCTTGGTTAGATATTGCTTCGGTGTCTGCCTCTCTTGCGACCCAAGTTACACTTCCAGCATTTAATGAGGAATGCGGTCTTAAGTGGTGACTTATGATAAAGGTACAAAAAGGTACCTGCATATGTGACCGAGTGCTTTGTAACACCTGATTCAGGAATATTATGGGTTCGAATGTGTCATACCTCAGGTTCACTCGAATCTTTCTGCTGTACGCGTTAGATCTCTGTCGTTTGCAGGCCGGGGCACGTTTGTTATGATGGAACACCTTTTACACGCCACACAGAGCATGAAGCCTAAACGTACTTTCAAAGGATACTGTTATGAGCAATTATATCAGGGGGTACTGTGATGATTCTGGGGAATTAGAGAAAGATCACAGACACCCTCATTGAAATCCTGTTAAAAGATTTCTGTAAAAAGTTGCAGTCTTGTGAAGATTAACAGTGATAGACCAACAGCACAGGTTGCTGGATACAGTGAAAGAACGAAGCATTATATATATGTATATATGTGTATATATGTATGTATGTGTATATATGT
>JAUZST010002285.1:0-18191 GCA_034779995.1 Parotocinclus haroldoi | reverse complement strand
GTGTGTGTGTGTGTGTGTGTGTGTGTGTGTGTGTGTGTGTGTGTGTGTGTGTGTGTGTGTGTGTGTGTGTGTTTGGGTTTTTGGGTATCCCTTTGATATTAAACTTGGCTGGCTTGCACAGAGCCATGACCTTAACACCATCAGACTTTTGAGTTGCCAACAGTGATGCAGAACTTACTGTCAAACATCAGTGCCAGACCTTGCAGTCATGGTCCAAAATCTAGTGCAATATCTTCTCTGAAGGCTATTTGAGCAGCATGTGGGTGAGTCTCATATGTACACAATATTTTAGGTATAAATTTGGACTATATAGTTTTTCACTGTATTATTATTTGTGCTACATGCCCTTAACGAGTCTCCAAACTATTTTTTATCAGCACAGCACATTCAAGAAGTTGCATGGGAATGATCAGGATACAATGTGCGAGACAAGATGATTGTCAACAAAAAGCTAAGTTGCCTGAGCTGTGATTTGCAACAAAAAATTGAGTAGGATAAAGTAAAGAAGATGGGCGAGCGGATGGATTGAGATACGATGGCAGCAGGGATGGTCTATTCCAAAGAGATAGTTGGAGGTAAATTGCTTGTGTATGTTGTATAACACCCTCCATCCCACCAAAGTAAGTAACCTACTAGATTAAGTATGTGCTAGTAACAGTGTTGGGGAAGTTACTCAAAAACAGTAATATATTACTGATTACCATTTACAATAAAATTGTAATGGGATTACTTTACCCGTTACTGTCTGGAAAATGTAATCTCATTCCTCATTACATCACTTTTAAGTTAAAATCGATGTAAATTAAACTATACTCGAATTATACCATCATACAAATCTGGAAAGTACAAAAATATAGACAGTAGGATTTATGTTTTATTTTGCTTAATTAAGGAACCAAATTTAGCAGCAGGTGCAGTACAAAATATTTATAAAATGAACTGAACTATTCTTAAAGCTCTCTGTACAAGTACACATTTTTAAACAACATAACACTATAGTTCAATGTTTTTTTCTTTTGGCTGGGACATAATTTACACTTCACAGGAATGTTTTCTCTCTGCGTGTTTATGCTCAGTGATGCCAAATCCTCAGTTAGGAAACTCTCTATAGGTTTACCTAAAAGTCGCTAGAAGACGCAAAATGACATCATCGCCTAATTCGCATAAGGGTACATTTGCGTTTAAGAGAGAAGTAACATCATTGAAGAGCCAAATAAGTAAGTAAAAACACCCTAAACATGTTTAGAACTACAAATGAAAATTCTTGTATTGATTCTTGGTTTGTTATTGGTGTGGATCTGCTTCTCTGGTTACAGTTACTGTACTGTGAGAGTAGTGAGGGCTTTGGGACAAAGGGGAGGGGGAGGGGCGCGTTCAGGACAGTAATTGCAGAACGATATGCGCGTTCACGTCCAAGTCTCCAAAACCAGAAAAAGTCGCTATGGGGGTCTGAAAAGTCGCTAAATATAGCGACAAAGTCGCTAAGTTGGCAACACATAAACCACTTTGGACCAGTAATAAATGTGGAGTTTTGCTAACTGACCAGCTTACCAGCATCTGCTTTTTGACAAATAGAGGCAATTCAAGTAATTCAGCATTCAAATCAAAGGAATGCTTTACATAATCATCCATGTCTACTCAGGGGTAAGAACTGTATTGTCTTTATTATGTTAAATACAAAATATCTGCAATACAATAAAAGATAATCAGAACGTGAATTGTATGCAACATACAGTACATCTCTATATGAGGTATATTGAACTGTCATGGCCTTGAAATGGATATTCTATAAAACAAAGAAAATGCATTTGACACAGTGTTATTGGAGTGCCCTTTGTTTGCAGGGAGTATAGTGGTCATTTTACCATATTAGCTTAGCAATAACTGTTTGAGGTATGGTAGAGATTCAGTAACATAACAAATCGGAATATACTTCATCAACTAAAAACATAAGGATTAAAAAAAATCATGATCTGACACATAAAACCGTCGTTGAATCATGGGGTTTACATTCCCTCTCAATTGATCCTGGTCCAGGATAAATCACTTCCATTCCAAAAGTAGGTCTCTGTCATGGAAAAGATACTTGTGTAAAAAAAAGGCTTTACTATTTTAACGGTGCTTTATCGACAGGGTGAGGTCTACAGGTCCATAGTCTGAGGTCTGAGGTCTATAGTTCACTAAAAACTGTGTCGGGATGGTATTCTTTTGGTTTTGTCTTGGTTTTGTGGCAAACTATGATAATATATATATATATATATAATCATATAATCAATCTATAGTATGTTTGCAGTTTGAAATATTTAATAATGAATGTATTTATTTATGATTATCCATTTATTTTAGATTTTTAGGGACACTGTTCTAGATAATCAAGTATTTTGAAAACATAGTTACTAATAATGCAAAAGGTGCACCCCCCCTTAATTGCATATTATATTTTCTTACATTTCTAACAGTACTGACTAAACACAGCATGCTAATTCCCCCTTCTGGTCAGCCTTCATCAGACACAGCCTGGGCACCGCTGGGACTTGAACTTGGGTTGCTGCAGAGAGGCTAGCAAGCTGCCATTGTGCCAATTCAGCAGGAGAGGCATTGAATTTTTTTCAAAAATGGCATGTGAGTCAGTGGCAATGTGGGATTATGTCCCATTATTTGAGTTTGTGCCCCAATACTTTTATTTATGTTTATATGTATATGGAGACACAGAGTGGGGGAGTGGCCGAACATCTCTGAAAAATTGTCACTTGAAATTTGTAATATTGTCGGTATGTGATAGGACCCAAGTATGCGGGACAAAGGAATCAAACGGCGTAAAATAATAATGGGGAAATAATATATAACCAAACTAAAATGGGGAAAAAGGAGCGAAAGGCTCTCTAACGCATAAAAACTAAAAAGGTGAAAAGGGGCACGCCGCTGAGTTGCCTCCCAAAGGATAACCGCGGTGACCGCCAGGGGGTCCCTCCAGCCCCTCCAGCCACGGACCCAGGATGCGAGCTTTACAAGTCTGGGGTGCAGACACCTCTGGGGTGTGGCTGGACCCCTACCAGCCACAACTCCCGGGCGCCATCAGCTGCTGGGGAAAGAGGCAGCGGAGTCCATTCAGGACTGTGAGCGAACGTGCTAGAACTTCCACTTAAGTAGAGGGAGACACAGGTGTTCGTCATCAGGTCGTTAACCAGACACTGGTTATAAGCTGCCTCACTGACTGCTCTCTAACAGCAATCAGCGAGGCAGCACTGCGAGGGAAAAGGTAGGAATCTTAACAGGGAGAGCTTCAGTCCTACCTTTGCTGTTAAGTGACAGTTCCCCATACTGCCCCAGCTGCTGGTGTGATGATCTGGGGAGCCTACGGCAGTCAGTCACCCACCCCAAGTAGTGATAAGAGGGACACTAAGAATTCTCTTGTAAGCAGGACATCCTGCATCCACATATGTTGCCTTCCCTGACACGGTTTCCAACTGGCATTTTTGAGCATGCTAATGCTCACCCACACACAGCAATGGTTACTAAGGGGTATCTCTGCAACACTAACATGGGCTGCCCAGTCACCAGATTTATTGCCAATTCAGCATTTATGGGACCAGCTGGGATGCCAGCTTCGTCAACCTGGGAGTGTGGACAATCTACAGACCCATCTGTGCGCAGATGTGCCACAGGATGCCGTATGGAATCTACAGTATACGCCTCCAAACTTGTATCCAGGGTAGAGGCAGCATAACAGGGTAACTAGCCTCCTTTCAACTGTAAAATGTTTCCCAATAAACCTATAATAAAAAATGGAATTCCTTACATATACCATAATTACATTTATAAATACAAAGTTCTGCATCTAGAGCTACAACAACAACAGGAAAGAAGCCAACTATCTTCCATAAAAGCTGGTTAAATTGTTTCTTTTCTTTAACACTGTTTTTGCAGCTTATTGATTTATATTTAGACTCTGTGCTGTGCCTACAATAATCTACATCCTTTGCTAATTAGTATGTCAGATTTAGCGTTGTGTGCCAGTGGGCTACAGAACTGACACCCACTCTGAATATCCATATGCAACATTTCCGCAATGCAGTAATACTTTTTATAGATTGTACACTTTTGTCTCACTGGAAACAAAAGCACAGGCATACATACAGCAGTGTGTTTAAATCCAAATCCAGATTAGACTTATCACAATTATGGTACCTAACTCTAATTATTCATTTATTTGCGTATGTGTATGTATGTAAAATGTGTATGTATATAAAATATATGGTGCATGGCCCATACACATTAATTAGAAAACATAGTAATCTTAATGATATTGTAAAGTGATTAAGCCAGTTACACTATTTTTTAAAAATCAATCATCTAGGTTGCGTCAGTCTCAACAGGAAAGACTAATTGTTAAGTACAAATAATTTCCTAAACCTAAACCTAAAAGCTTATCAGAGACATCAAACAAACAAAGAGATAAGAACAAAATATTGGCAAAAGCATTTAGATACCTGCTCATTCATTTTTTTTCACAATCAACAGTTTAAAACGTTTGGTTTAGTCTGTTGTTGAAGTACCTATTTGTCCAGGGAAGACTTTCTTTCTTTCTTTGTCAGGGAAGGACTTTGGATGTTGGATGATCACTACCCCACCTCATCTCTGATTCTCCAAACTCATTCCAAAAGTATTACATGGAGAACCATCATTCCAGAAGACACAGTTCCACTTCCCCACTGCTAATCCGTGGTGGACTTTATACCTCTCTAAGCCACACCTGGCATTAGATATGGTGCAAACAGGCTCATGTTTATCTGCTCAATAGTGTCCTATTCTATTGGCAGTCATTCTCGACAGGGACTAGACAAGGTGTGGGTGTGCATTTGCACATTTGTGCCATCAAATAACTGAATGCATTCATAAGAAAGGGCGTCCACAAACATTTGGACATATAATGAACGTAGGTAGGTAGGTAGGTAGGTAGGTGGATGGATAAATGAATGGATTGACAGATAGAACAACAGACAGCTAGACTGATATATAAGTCATTAGCTCAACTGAACACAGCCTGTCAATGAAACTGCACTCCTGCCAAGCAGTGTGTAGGAAGATTCATGCATTTTATCATGTGTTTTGTCTGACACTATATGCCACTGACAATTAATCTTAGGGGAGGAAAATCAGTGAATATGAGAGACAGTAAACAAACAGAAAGCAGGAGATCTGTTAACCGATTCAAACCCTGGTTTTGCATCGGTTTTGGGTATATGGAAAGTAATACAAGTGAGACATAGTCTGTTCGCAAGTTTAACTTCTTTATTTTTCAATCACAACATTTCAGTTAGTATTTAAAAGCAGTAATGTATAGCAGCAATAGAAAAAATTGATGGTTTGGCCAGAACTAATAGATAAATAGTTTTCCTTTGACCAAAAATGTCAAATAGTCAAGGCATGCTGGATGTTAGAAATGGAAGGACAAGGCGCTAACATGAACTTAAAACTTAATAGCCACCACTGTAAAAAGCTGAAAAGATTTCATCTCAAAACATGATCGTAAATGGTGACGTGGAGATTTATACAGCTCTCCAAAATTAGGGGATTTTTAAAAATGAAATCTCCCATAATGAAATATCCCCTCATTTTTGTGAGTAGTGTATTATCGCTTGGGCTCTTGTATCTGTATGTCTTTCTGGATCACTTCTGAAAAGGCAGGTCTCTTTCTTGTGATTGGCCTCAGTTTCATCTCTTTCCCAAACTCTCTTGGACTCTGTTTTATCTCGGTCTGGGGGTAAAGTGGACTCGGAAATTGTTGTTGAGACCAGGTGAGTCCAGTGTGTCTGTCTGAGGTAGCGTTGGTTATAAACTAAAGTCTATAGTCTTGATTTTACTGAACATCAACAATTCATTAAAACAAAATAAACCAGTTCTTTCTTTATACGCCTAAATAAGATCTGCCCTCAGATAAGCTAAGAGGGAAAAAGTCAGATTTATTTCTATAGCGCATTTTAGGGCCAATCCCAAATTGCGCAAAAAAAAAAAGAAGAAACCTTGGGTAACTGAGATGTTAATGTATGTCTATAGTAATAAACTGCTCACAACAATTAGGGGATACTTCAAAATGAAATATCTTATAATAAAATACTCCATTTTTTGAGTAAAATGTAGTAAATATCAACAGATACATAAAACAACTTTCATGTCTGTGCTATTTTGTCCGATACAAAGAGTCACTTAAGGATCCTGATCTTCTCGTTCAGTATCCAATCAATGAACACGTTTCATTATGAACCAAAACATCCACAAAATCTGGAATTATTATAATGTTTTCACATTGAACAATAAAAATAGATAGAATGGATTGCTATGCTTTGTTTGAATTTGTTTGACAGAAGAGACAGAGGATCATCACCATCGGTTGCTTCTAAAAGCTCCATTGCCTTAGTTTGACAAAGACTATAATATATAGAGTGATAATGTTAGGCAATAAATTATTTGTTATGTTTTACAAAATCTATGATGAAACATAATATAGTTTATAAATAATAATAATTATTATTATATTACACTGTATAATAATAATAAATATAAATGTATAATTACATTTTCTATTTTTCCATATTCCACTTGGTCTTGGTTTTGACTCGGCTTAGATGCATCCATACTACAACACTACCTCATAAATGAATTTTATGTGTACAAAAATCGTTAACTGTACTGAGAAGGTGATTCCAGCTTTATGCTTGCTCTTGTTTTGATCTATCCTACGTACCCTTACAACTTAAAAATATAACATTTCCATAAAGTCACATCCACGTTTTTAAAACCATAATGTGAGGCAGTGATATCATGTTTAACTATAGAGTAGGCAAATGTCAAATGTCTGGCAGAACTATGCCTTCAAATCTTAAAAGGTGACAGAAAACAGTACCCAAAAAGACAGGCAAACTTTTTTTATGTACTTGTAGGCTATTAACAAAATTAATAATAAAAGGACATATATAATATATAGTTTACAGGCACATTCTGTACATTAAAAGGCTACATTAGATCATGTAAGTATCATCGATCATACTATTCCTGTGCATGAAGAGAACCTTCTCGTTGAATATCATGTTTGATATTAATGCAGCATCGAAAGACAAGCTACTCGAAGCACCATTATAATGTGACTTAAACCACAAAAATGGTGAAAATTATCATGCAGTGTGAAACTCGATTTAGCATAGCATTCACTTTAAAAGTACTGGATTCCGCACAAAGTGTTACTTTAGGACATACATAGCAATTCATGCAGCGATGAACTGTAGAGAAAGTACTTCATAAGATATTTCACATTTGCCGTACCGGTTTAGCTACCAAAATGTCACAAAAGTTTCACCAAGTGCAATGAATACTTTAAAAGTATCCCCAAATGTGTCATATATAGCCAAACTGAAATAGCATCTTTATCGATTAATATTAATACATCTTTATCCAAGTATATTAAAAATACCAGGGATGACAAAGTGACGACTCATTGATTAAGAATCTGAACAACTAAGCAGAAGGTTGTGAGTCCGAATGCTTTCTCAGCCAAACTCCTAGCAAGTCTTTTAGTCATGGACTGTTTATCTCCATTGTAAGTTTCTCTGGCTGATTGTCTTCTAAAGGTTTACTTGTCATGTGATGTAAATCTAATCTAGGAATATGCATTAGCAATGTTAAGATGATTAAAGTCCACATGTCCTCCTGCTAAAGTGCCATAACCTCATCCCCAATTACCTTGCTAATGATATGCTATTAGGTAATGTTTTAGTGCAGATGTCAGGGAAATGTTGGGGACTCGGAGTTCAAAGGTGAGACCAAAAACATTAACGTGTCCTTAGTGTTTCCTGCTGTTAATGTGCTTTACTGTGGGTAAGGTTAGCACATAGCAGGCTAGCTGACTTCATTGATGACTTCATTTTAAGTCCACTGTAGGTCTTTTACTATTTACATTGTTATGTTGTCAGTGATTTATGTAACAGTGACCAATCCTGTAAATCATAGAACCCAATGTTTTTTTGATTACGAACATCAGTTAGCTAGCTAGCAAGGCTATTACAGCTATAATAAATCTTAGAGTTTTCTGCTATAATTAAG
This sequence comes from Parotocinclus haroldoi, assembly GCA_034779995.1. Classification (NCBI taxonomy): domain Eukaryota; kingdom Metazoa; phylum Chordata; class Actinopteri; order Siluriformes; family Loricariidae; genus Parotocinclus; species Parotocinclus haroldoi. The sequence continues at coordinate 10,094 of JAUZST010002285.1, read as the reverse complement.
CAACGAGCCTGCTTAATTTGTCAGTGCTTTTAATTAAGGTGCTTTTTATCAGGACTTTCACGACTGAAGGTTAAGTAGTGCTTTGCTAACTCTACTCAACACAGTACTGCAAATATGCAAGAAGTTTTATTATTATTATTATTTTGTTATCTGAAGAAGGAGTTTTAGTGACAAAAATGTTGTATGACCTCCCCTACAATAGCAGCATCTGGCAGCTTCATCACAATGCCATGTTTGGCCCTATTAGGTCCAACGAAGCTTCAGGATGTGAAGCGTAGCAGACTTGAAACTGCTATTTTTATAACAAGGGAACAGGGTGAAAAGGTTAAGATATGCTGAAGTTCACAATGATCTGAATACTGATCAGTGGAAAAGAGTATTGGAGTGAAGAAACCAAGTTTGAAATATTTGGGTCAAACCGTCAATGATTTGTGGTTATTATCCCATTGGAAAAAACAACAAGTCTGATTTAGTTAATACTTTCTGTACATGTTACTGTCTAATCAATTATGCATCATTTCAGGGGTCGTAGTATGAAACAAATAATACTATAATTATCATTAAACATCAAATACAAAATAACATGCAATTTTCCAAAAAAAGTGACACTTGTGAATCATTTGCGAGTCATTTTCTGTATTTCCACAACAATATGACGAGTATATACAATTCTTCAACAGTAGATAATGACACTTCAGTTAAAAATATGAGACAAAATATTATACGTGGTCAATGGTTTATAGAGCGAAATGATTTGTTATTACATATATGTGAATGTGAAAAAGTATGCGAACCTCTAGGATTGTCAGGTGCTGTCAGTTAATGAGATGGCAATCAGGTGTGAGTCGGTGCCCTGTTGTACTTAAAAAAACAGAGATCTAGCAAAGTCTGATCTTCTCAGTACATTATATTTATACTATATTTGTACATGTGGAACTTGGCACTAGATTTCTGACCAGTTAATTCTGAATTATCTGAATCTCAAGAGAACATGGGTCATGCAGCAGGACAATGACCGTAAGCACAAGAAAATTCGGTTAGAAAATAATACGATTTTTTTTATAATAGCCAAGTCAAAGTCCTAAACTTTATCCAATAGAACTGTGGTGGAAGCAGTTTGTGAGAGAGACCAGCAACCCAGACGCTCTTCTGTATGGTGGAATGTACTAACATTCCTCCAAGCTGTTGTGCCGAATTGATCAACAGTTACCTGAAATGTTTAGTTTCACACCAGATACCGAAAGTAAAGGTCCACATACTTTTGCAACTGACATATATCCAATATCACCTCCATAAACCAGTGACCAAGTGCAGTAATTTTGTTTAACTGGGTCGATCTACTTTTAGGATTTGAGCGACAATCTGATGTTGTAGATCATATTTATTTAGAAATACAGAAAGTTTGAAAGGGCTCACAAACTTCCAAGCACCACCTTATATATAGACACAGAACCTGACACATAATAAAGAACAAAGGCATTCATTAATGAGCAAAGGCTCACATAAAGGGCAAGGCAGAATTGCACTGCAGTAGAAAGCAGCGCTTCTTATGTAACACATGTACAGATTTATTAAAAACAAGAACATTTATCCAGTGAAAGAGGATTGTCGTTCGTATAACAAGCACATTGTGATGGTAAGCTTTAATAGTTCCTTTGGTCGCCCTCTCGTTGCTGTCAGTTGTGTCACGCAGACGCTTAAGGTGATGAAGACTGACGAGTAGGTCAGCATTAGTAATGCTATTTGGGTTTTGAGAACTGCAAACGAAAAATGATCCAATGATAGAGATTTCAACGTTCTTCATGTTGTGGTTCTCTTGAGAAATCCATCCCAGGCGTATTACCATTTGCCAAATGCACCTCTGAGCGCCACAGGAGATCATTCCTGCCTGTGGCCATCAAACTGTATAACTCCTCCCTTAATGGGTGACAATATGGTCCATCGGTGATAGGAACCAGACGCTCAATACATCATAGGTGCAATAATAATGAAACTGCTTATCCTATATTTCATATTTATTACGCATGATCATCATAGCCACTGCTTTTATTATGGTATTTTGTATTGTACCCAGTGTAAATATTGTAAATGTTCTTTTATCCAAGTTCATCTTTATTTTTATCATTACAATCTTTATTATTTGTGTAAGGGGGCGTAACTGTAACAAGCAGAATTTCTCTCTGGGATCAATAAAGTATTTCTGATTCTGAATCTGATTTGGGACCATGATAGGTTACTGAAATTATTTACATACGTTTCTTTGTGATGAAAAACAGAAATTGATCGGTTCAACCCAAATGTCAAGCTACAGTACACTGCAAGGTTTCTATATTTTTTTCAATTTTTTATCCTGCTTAACCTTTAAGTTTTAGTGGTGACTGCATTTTGTAATTTTACTATTATGGATTGTTTCTCTACATCCTTTTTCAGTCCCCTTTACTCTAATCTCCAATGGTCAGGACCCCCACAGGACCAGCACAGATCAGGTCATATTTGGGCGGAGTATCGTGCTGAGCACTCCACTTTATCTGAGACATTCGCCTTATAGAGAGACAGTGGCTTATTTGGTGTTGGAGTTTGTGTTACATGTCCTCTAATCCTTCATCAGTGCTCACAGGATGTTGCCTACGGGATGCTTGTGGATGGACATTTCTGGCTGGTGTACTCATTTTAGTTCAACAGTGACACAGGTATATTAACTCTCCAGCAGCACCCCTGTGTCTGATCCACTCATATCAGTGCAACACACACTATCACACCACTGCCACGTCAGTGTGACTGCAGTGCTGAGACTGATCCACCATCCAACTAGTACCTGATCTGTGCTGGTCCTGTGGGGGTCCTGACCATTATAGAACAGAGCAATTAACAAAGTATGTAGAGAAACATAATATACACTGGTAATTAGAGAATGCCTAAAACATGCGCACAGTACAGTATGTGGTAGTAACTGATTTATAAAGAATGTTTTTGAGTTCAGGTGTATTTATTGACTAAGGGTTCTGTCAAATGAAGATTGACTAGCGCTGTTGTAAGTACCATGATCTTCCATACATTAAGAATGTTTTTTTCTCTTGTAGGCATTTACGGTTGGATTTAAAGGGTAAATATCATGTGTTTAACATGCTCTGATTTATCCTGGCTCGTTTAGGGTAGAATGCCAAACAGCACTCATTCTTTGGTGAAGCTAGCTGGAACGCAGATTATGAGGTAATTGCAACTTTAGAAAGAATATAAAAGACTGCAAATATGTGCAAAGTGTAGCCTCAGTTAGCAACACCGGTGCTGTTTTAAAATGTGCAGATCCAACCAAACGTCTAGAGAAACTAACATGCATTGCATTTCCTTACAGTTAGGGAGTTTAAAGCAATGACGTAAACCTTAACCAGAGATTAAACATCTGCTCCCAAACTCCTGGCATCTGTCATTTCACCAGTGGGGGCGATGTGGGCCAGGACAGACTCAGGCAGGTGAACAGGACTGGACCCTATGAGGTCATTCTGTCTAGGCCCTGTTGGTAAGTGTGACGAACTTGGACTACATATCCCAGAATGCAGAAGTGGACTAATGGAAATGAGGGGTTGGGACGGACCCATTTGTGTAATAGAGCTATGGATGGGTGTGGAGCATTGGCACGTGTGGTCAGGTGGTGACTGCAGGTTCAGAGATGGGTGCGACAGACTGAGGCTGTTATGGGAGCACATAGTTGTGCTAGGAGAGTTTGTTAAAATTGTCTGAGGTGCCATTCTTCCAGGTCCAGGAACCTGGAAATTGGGAGCCACACTGAGGAGACATGGCCCAGGTTGAGCAGCTGAGTGCCCCAGGCAAGGTGAGTTTGGTGTCGTCCTGGATGTCTGGTATGGACTTGGCTGACTTTCCAGTCCCAAAGCAGAGAGCCGTTCCTGTTCGGGACAGCCCAGAGAGTGAGTGCAAGTGCTGTGTGGAGGACTGTCAGGTGGGTGGAAATGCTCCATTTCTACCTCCTGTCCTATCACAGAGGCTCTTCCGTAGCCACAGCTAGGAGCCATGCTGAACGGTGTCCTGGGAGGCCAGTCTGAAGGGGAAGTGGTCATGCTGGTGCTGCTGGATTGCGGGTGCAGGTTTAAAGATGAGTATGGCGGAATTGGGGGAAGGAAGTGCGGTGCAGTCAAATGGGTATGCAAGAAGTGCAGTATCTCATGCAGGCCTTTGGCCAAATTGGACACTTCCTGGTTCAAGCGGCTCATCTGAAATACAGATGACGAAATACAGATTTAGACAATCTCTGAAGTGTTTGGACTCCACTAATCACCAGTCAGACAGATTGTGTACAAATGGAGGAAATTCAATAGCAATGCTACCCTTCCCAGGAGTACAAAGAGCAAGGTGTGTAATAGTCCATAAGGTCACAAAGGAACATTAGGGTAACTTCTGAACAACTAAAGGCCTCTCTCACGTTGGCAAATCTATAGGTTTCAAGAAACCCATCAGGAGAAGACTAAAAACCATGGTGTTCCACTTACAAATATGTAATTTTGCATTCTTATCCTTAATAAATAAAATACAAGGTTAAAGGCATTGGTAAAGATGATATAAAGAAAGCTTTGATATATTTACATTTAAGGGCTTTAGAAAAAAAATAAATTAAAATGTATAAAACCGTATCTTATTTGTTTAATTTGGTTTTCATTGGTAAAAAGGAAGACAGAGGGGGCTAACGGCTAACAGACACTGTGGCTAACACTAACAGAGCTACCCCATAAAGAGATAAGGCTAACAACTACTACACACTGGGATCAGAGAGAGGAGAAGGAACAGACACACACAGTGAAAACAACACTAACCAGAACGAGGACCAACCAGGAAACACATAAAAGGAAACTAAGTATAAACAGTAAAGCTTACTGCAGTAAGGAGACCAGCTATGAAGAGTGATAGAAAGCTGGTAGGAGAAACAGACCTTATACTGACACTTAAATTAAAAAACCAAACTGCTTAACATGTGGCTCGGCAGTCCTAAACTCTTTTAAAAGCTGGGATGCAACAGTGGAACAAAGCAAATTGACCTCAAAGTTTGTGTAAACCAAGGTACATCAGGTGTCTTTAACCACAGATTTTAGGGACAGGATTGTGGGTTTGGGAAGCAGCACCCGTTTCTGGGAATGCACATGGATGGGAGAGCAGTCCATTGCAGGGCCTCATAAGTCGCTGATGCCGCACTGGGGGATCGTCCCTTGACCAGCCTACTCTCCCTTAGGCACAGCCTTTTTGATGCCCAGCCTGCCCAGAAGGCCCAGCAGGAACTTAAACCTGAGTCATTGTGATGGAGTGCCTAAAGCATTGTATTTAATTCTGGCTTTTCCTGGTCAGGATTGAGAGCAGTATGGGCCCCATTAAGGAATTCACTGGGTGCTGACTGAAGTACATGAAAGGTCCACCTGGGATTGAAGTCAAGTTCTTTAAACTGGCTCTTACTTCTGAACCACAGAAACTGCAAACGTACATAGTATTAACAGGCCTTATGTTTGTGTGTGCTTATGAAATACCTCTGTATTGAGCTTGGAAATGCTTTGCCTGACTTCTTCTGTCTCGAGTAACAGATTTGCATTTAGCTGAAAATGGTCTAAAAGACAAAAGCACTCATTTAAAGCACTGTTAATTGGTATTAAAACACCAATATTCCATACATCCCTACCCTGGTCTGCTTGCACTGCCACAGTCCCAGCCCTTTGACCTGTAGGAGATTTAGACAAAAAATACGGGAACACGGTCCAATAGTGGGATGCCACTGCTAATCAACCATCAGCCATGCAGATAGAACCAAAATAAACCTGAAACCAGCAGGTTTTGACTGGTGGGAAGCCAAAACTTGGTGTTCATGTCAGGTAGAACACGGACCAGGCAAACTGAACCCTGAACCTTAACTGAGGGAACACCTTGCACCCTCCATAACCAAATACCTGTAGAGAAACCTCACCTTGCCATATGTGGGATCTAAACCAGAGTGGCGCTTTTAATAGGAATCTGACCCTCCGTAGTTAGTATCCTACCTCTAGAAAGATGTGGTTTGTCAGCTGCTAAAATCACACTAAGGTTCTTTAGGTCTGTCTGATTTCTACATGTCTGATCCTTGTTACCTTGTATAAGGCTAAATTCCAGTACCTGTCTTGGTGGTGTTTGTTGTTGGGAGAGACTTCCACCAGTTAATTTTGGTCATGAGGGCTGGGCATGTGGTAGTTTATGCAGACCAGTGCATGGCAACTGTATACAAAATAGAAATACAGCAACACACATGTATTTGCTAGAACCACACATCCTATTAGACCCACACTTAAAAGCTGAAAAACACAAAGGAGACTGAATTTTACCTTTGACTGCTTGGTTGGGAGGAACCTCACTGGGTTCTACATTAAAGTGAAATGCTGGTTCATTGTCCTCAATGCCGTCAACAACCCTGCATGACATCGACAACCAGAATAAATGTCTTTCTACTATCAAGTGCAAATATGTTTTTTTTTTTCTGAGGACCAAACAGTCACTTCCCACCAGATGATTACAGCTCAGTGTATTGACTCATTTATTCACAAAAGCATGCTGACATTTCAGGAAATGCCATTGCTACAACTTATATAATGCAATCCATTCAAATAGAAACACTTATATAATTTAATCATCACAATCCTCTATTAAGTCAGCAGCCTGTAGTTGATTTGAACTTTTCAGTCTTCACAACAAAATCAACAATTGCACTTCCAGCGTTTCTTCGCTTCAATTTGACCGCAGGTTGAATAGCCCAGATCAGCCAAAAAGTTACCCTACACAGACCGAATAACAAATGATTTCGCTACAACAGTACATAACACCAAAGGATATATAGTTTTTTATTGTTATGGACAGACAGCTATGTCCGGGTGTCACAGCATCAGCTTCACAGGGGATGCACAAGGCTTTGAGGTCAGACAGTGCTATGAGCTCTGAATTTGTCAAAATGCAGTTTGCACATGTTACATTGAATTAAAAGGACACTCTCTGGAATGAAATATCTATACAAAATTACTTGAAAAGATACTTTTGCTCAAAAAGAGTGGGCACTTATCAAACATAATGAATCATTCTTATTCTTCTGTAAGGAAGTCTCATGTTTGCATTTTAGCTAAATGTTTAGCTGTCTTCAGCAGAGAAAGGGAAAAAGAAGAAAAACTACAAAGGGACACAGGCGAAAAGGAAAATGCTATTCATTTTTAAAAATGCAATTTATTAATTTATTCTTTTGGTCTGTGCGTGTGTGAGCTGGGCTTGGGAATACGCAGATATTATTTCTTTTTCATTACATGACTGGTTAGGTACATGCGCAGCTTTGACCTGGTTATGTGATTGCCATCACAATGATAACATTCAAATGGACGTTAACATAAGTATCTTCAGCTTAACATTGTGACAAACCAGGTGGTTTGAATGTTTTGGCTGATCGTTTTTTAATTTTAGTCATTGCAAGGATAAAATGTTGTTATTGTTGTTTCATTTCTGACTTCTTCTAAAGTGTATTCAGTATATTCAGACAAATATGTGTGAAATCCTTTAAAACTACTCAGTGAGTGTCGGATTTCTGCAGCTAACTGATTATTCAAGTGATCATGTTTACAGCATACTCTGATCTATAATCAGAAAAATCTGATAAAGAAAAAGCAGGATTATAGTGCAATAATCAGATTGGTCAACGCAAGTATGCCAGTCACCCGATTTCTAAAGGGGACTAGGGTTGCCAGGTGCACTTATTCATTTGGGATTACTTACAAAGAACTGGTTCAGACCTCCATTGCAAGATCTGGCAACCTTTGAATTAAATGGCGCACACACTAAGACGGAATTGAATGCTTTGTGAAGACTCTGCTGAAATGCAGTAAATACTTGAGAAAATGAATAATCCATCCATCCATTATTTTACGCTTAATCCACATCAGGTCATGGGCCAGGGGGCGCCAATCCATTGTAGGGCACACACACAGTGACGCACACAGTCACAGACTAAGGGCCACTTTAGAGACACCAATTAACCTAACACACATGTCTTTGGACTGTGGGAGGAAACCGGAGTACCCGGAGTAAACCCAGATAGACACGGGGAGAACATGCGGACCCCACGCAGAAAGATCCCAGGCCGCCCCACCCTGGGATCGAACCCGGGACCTTCTTGCTGTGAGGTGGCGGTGCCGCCCCACCGAGCCCCCATCTGGCATGTTGATGCCAGTTACTCAGTTGGTGCTGGTTGGTCCCTTTTGGTCCGGGTTAGTTCCTGGTGATTCCCTGTTGGTGCTCTTCAGTCCCTGTTGGTGCTGTTTGCTGCACTTGGTTCCTGTTGATGCAGGTTGGTGTTGGTTGGTCCCGGATCGGTGTCGGGTTGGTCCCTGTTGGTGCTGGTTGGTGTTGGTTGGTCCCGGATCGGTGTCGGGTTGGTCCCTGTTGGTGCTGGTTGCGCTGCCTGGTCCCTGCTGGTCCCAATTTGTCTCTTTTCTGGTGCTGGCTGGTCCCTTGTTTGTGTCATTCTTTAATGTCGCAGCCTGTAATTGCTAGCTGGTGCTGTTCGGTTTCTTTTGGTGCCGTTTTTTGACAGGTTGGTCCCGGTTTGTTTCGTTTGGTACCAGTTGGTGCTGCTTGGTCGTCTCAGTTTCTACTTCAACGCGAAAATACTGAGCTCAGTAGGTACGTTGGGTTGCTTTTATGCATTACACCTTTGTTAGCTTTTAGGATCGTACTTTTTCTTTTTTCTGCAAAAGGTAAAAGACTGAAGTGTGTTTTAAGCAGCATTGGGACTAAAGTAAATGTTTTTACCTGATGTATGGAAAGATGTGATTACTTTTGAATTTGTGACTATTTCACCCACCTAATAACAGAGGGTTAAATAGTTCCAGTGTGAGTTGAAAATGAGGTGGAGTTTTACCTTCTGACGTTAACGAACATTATCGTTCATGTAAAAAGTGTTTCCTTTTATAGAATAGTCCTGATTTAAGACGATTGCTTTTTAGTGTAAATCAAAGTTTGACATAAAAAGGAATACACAAAATCCTTCATAATATTGTTTATTCATTTGACACGGTGGAAAAATGACCCCTCCAGGAACAACCTTAAATATCACACACACACACACACTCACACACACACACACACACACACACACAGAGGCTCATGCGCATTGGGTTTTGTTACATTTCCAGCCATTACTTTATTAAGTGCTTTATTATTAAACTTTTGATGATATGCAGTGAAACTGAAGCTACAGCAACCATGTGCTGATACCAGTGTTAGATAACACACACACACACACACACACACACACACGCACACACACACACACGCACAGACACACACACACACACACACACACACACAAACAGACCATATGGAAAGTAGATGCCCTGCTGAATCCAAATAAACCAATTCCAATTCCAATAAAATGACACACACACATTCTTCAACTATCATTGTGTCCCCACAAGGATAGAAATATCTGAAATGTTTCCTTGTCAGAATATTATGAAAGTCCTTATGAGGAAACCTGCTCGTGTTTTTGGGAGAAAAAAATAAATAAATAAAAAATTCAATCCAAAAGAACCAAAAAAATTGGATTCAGGATGTCGGAGTTAAAGTAGAGTTCAAGTCAATGGAAAGTCAACACAAGGATAGCAAGGCAACCGTGTGTGTGTGTGTGTGTGTGCGTGCGCGCGTGTGGGTGTGTGCGCGTGTGTGTGTGTGTGTGTGTGTGTGTGTGTGTGTGTTAGTTATCTAACACTGGTATCAGCACATGTTTGTTGTAGCTTCAGTTTCACCGAATGTCATTGAAAGTTTAATAATAAAGCAATTGATCCCAACGGTGATACCTTGGAAAGTGTGTGTGTGTGTGTGTGTGCGTGTGTGTGCGTGTGCGTGTGTGTATAACAATGGAATAAGCACACATTTGCTGTAGTTTCAGTTTCACTGCATGTCATCGAACATCAAATAATAAAGCATTTGATCATAACAGCTGTACCTTGGAAACTTGGTACCTTTGTGTGTGTGTGTGTGTGTGTGTGTGTGTGTGTGTGTGTGTGTGTGTGTGTGTGTGTGTGTGTGTGGGTGAG